>JAYESD010000008.1:12647490-12923327 GCA_036927565.1 Tuctoria greenei
TTCTTGAGCCACGTGATTCTTGATTGTTGCTTGACTCATGAAGTCTCTATTGCCACCAGACCAAACACTCTCTTCTTGAGGAGTGATTTAGTTTCCTTTTCTAAATCTGATAAATCTCTGGACGCGGCCGTTTCCAATCTCATAATAACCTTCCTGCATATTGCCAAGGCCAGTTTGCCTTGGGGAATGAGTGTGCGACCACTGCTTAAGCGCCTTTACAGTTCTGGATAATTCGATATGGAATTTGTTAATTGCAGTGAGGTGCTGTGAGGTTGGCTTTGCCCAAGATTCCTGCACACATTCCATGAAACCGGGCATGGAGGTCCAAAACTTTTCAAACTGGAAAGGTCGGTTGATATATTCCTCTATCAAGGGTAAAAGTAAGATAGGGCAATGATCCGAGGCCGAGGATGATAGGGCTTGAAGCATAGGGTTATTATAAGCATCTTCCCAGTGATGTGTAACAAATGCTCTATCAATCCGGGTCACGGTGGGTATGTTTTGCTCATTTGACCAAGTGAATTGCTTCCCAAAAGAGGTATCTCTTTAACCTCCATATGATTAAGAGCTTGCCGAAATCGGTTCATCATTCGATGATTGACTCTAGTATGGTTCTTATCCTCCATGTTGCATATAAGGTTAAAATCACCTAACACCAACCATGCTGGGTATACCTCTTCCTTAAGTTGAGTTCCAACAAAAAGAGTCTCTTATCCATATCTAGCTCAGGTCCATACACTCCTGTGATCGTTGATTGGATCGAAGACCACCGGTCAGTTAACATTGCTGAGATGGAGTATATCTTCAGGGAGATGTCAGTAATCTGTATAAAGACGCTATTGCAAGCAAGTAGGATTCCCCCTCTTGTGCCCTCAGCTGGCAAATGGCAGAAGCTTTCTTCATACTGAGCTCCAAGTATATTCTTGATATCTCTTCCAGTTATCGCTTCATGCTTCGTCTCTTGTAGACAAATGACCATCGATTTATATATTTGCACCACATGTTTGATATCTGCCTGCTTAGCTGAGTTAATCAGCCCTCTGACGTTCCAAGACATGAAGGAGTAATCGGTTATAGGGTCTGCCATTTATAGGACAAATTATGACTACCACAAGTAATGAGACATGAGACAGATTGGTGCATAAACCGGGCCTCATTCAGAAACCGAGACAATAACCAACTTCCTTGAATAACAGCAAGTACAAGTTCTTCGAAACTCCAAAATAAAAGACACACCCGGTTCTCATAAGAAGGTACCTGCGCAAAATAAGGCTGGAGCATAACAACTAGCACCTAATGCACCATGGAATTCTGGAACTGTTGAAAAACTAAGAGAGCGACCCCCATGACTCGATAGACTCTACTGATCATATGGACTACTTGACTACTAAACTCCCCAAGCAGCAAGCTCTTCATTTGGTCTTGGTCTCTTCAACCTTGCCAGTCTTCTTCTTTGCCTTCTTGATCGCTTTTGCCTTGCGTTTCTTTTTCTTCTCTGCTGCCACCGTGAGACTAGTGATTGCTTCCAGTGCGGCCGGGGTGAGGGGTTTCTTATAATAGTTTAAGTAGCGCTGGAGGGTCACATCCTCTAAAGACTGTGACGCCTTGATAAGCCCCAACTTCCTGGCTAGAACCTCCTGAGCCATCCTCATTATGGGTTTCGTCTTGCGTAGCTTCTCCTTTAACCTTGGACTGTGACGCTGAGGAGGTTTTTCTTCAGTTACTTGAACAATATTTTCTTTCACTGCTGGGTTCGGGGGGGGGGGGGGGGGGGGGGGTACCGAGAGCAGCTTCGGTTGGAGAGGTTGGGTGACGAGTTCTGCGAAGTCTGCTAGTTTGGCAATGTCTACATCTAGCTGCTGATATGGCTCAGGTAGAGTTGTTCCCCTATCACCACGCTCTTTACGACCTTCTTCCTGAACAGTCTGTGACTGAGCAATCGGAGCAAGGCCCTGCGTAGTCTGTATATGCGAAGATGTTTTCTGCAGTTCAGTGCTTACATGCATCATGAGGAAGGAATCAGAGGGGGTAATAACTATCGCATCCGAAGTGTAGCTCTGTCCTTCTTTAGGGAATTGAAGGCTATCTTCCTCTGTAGGACCAAATGTTTTCTCTGTTCCTTGCTGTGCGTGAGGGGAGATGATGGTAGGCACTATGGCGATAGCATCCGAAGCCATTGAAGTAGATTCTTCCATGACTGAAGGGGAATATGAGGCTTCCAATCCTGCTTAATACTTGGCTGTGGAGCTAGAATCCATTGGGGTCTCTGGACTAGTCCCTTTAACCCTCCAAAGCTGCCTCATAGCTCTCCTTTCAGTAAAACTTCACCACGAATCGGAGGAGGGGAGGCATTAGCATATCGTCGCCAAAATGATCCACCTCTATGCCAATCGTATCTTCTACCACGTTCCAGAGAGCGACCGCGGTCAGAGCTCCGACCACCAAGCCAACGAGCCACTCGTGCCATCAAGGGACGGGATCGGGTAGAGCGATCATTGTTGTCATGGTCGTCGTAATCTCGAGGGTGCCTTCTTTTCTGTCCCGAGTGTCGACAAGCAGGTGTTAGAGGATTCATCTACTCCTCTTCTAGGTCGCCAACAGCCCGTCTGAACTTCCACATAAACTCATGAATTGGCTTTTTCCCATCAGCAAGAAGTTCTTCATGCGGATAATGATAAAGTAGAAGGTCCTCAATGTAATCAATATGAACAAAAACTCGGTAAACATGACCTGACTGCAGATTCCTTGGTCTAGTGAAATGACTTTGTTGGTCTGATCCTTGGTTGTCATTCCTTTGAGTTAACGTAAGATACACCACTTGAGGGATCCTATTTGGATCTTGGCAGAATGTCCAATAAACATAGCTCCGGAGATCTTCTCTGTGTCTGAATGATTCTGCTACATGGTGTATAGCGTAGAAGTCTCCCAATGTTCTGGCAGCCACCTCTTCATTCCAAACATGATAGGGAATGCCTTCAAGACTTATCTTTACATGAAAAGGAACAATACACCTTTCCCCATGCAAGTCCGCATCCCACGAATGGAACTTGAACACAAAGGGTCATTATGTGATGCTCTCTCTAGCAAATGCTATATCTCTGAGTGTGGCACTTGTGAACAATACCAAGAATGACTCTGGGTAACTTCTAAAGACATGAAATTCATACTCTCGGAGCTCTAAGTGATGTATAAGAGATTCCTTAAGTTCTTCCCTTGAGATGACAACCAACGCGCCCTCCTCTGTCATCACAAGAGCTCTATTGGTGAGCAATGAAAGACGACGATTCATCTTGTCAGAGAGGACCGCCACCTTCTCAGCATATCGGGGACGCACCCGAGGATTTCCTTGATAGTCAATCACGCTGCTTCGATGGGCATTCCGACTTTGCTCCAAACAAATCAGGCCATGCTCTTGATCCCTCCTTTTCTAACCAGCCAGATCTCTCCCATGAGATCGTCTTCCTTCCATAGCTGGGATGGGAATTGGGAAGTGGCTATGGGGTCTGAAGTTGAGAAGGTGTTGTGTTTGTTTTGTATTGCTGTTGTGCATTTTGTGGTGCCTGGGCTGAGGGGGAATAAATAGACTTGGGTTCTCCCAACTGTTGGTGACTGTTGGTATACTGCCTAGGGCAACGGGGAGCTATATGGCCACTAGCTTTGCATTTCCAACATCTTTTAGGGTCTCTACATAGGGGTTTAAAGTGATCCAAGCTAGAAAATTATAGCAATGCCCCTTGAGCTTCACCTTAAATATTTGGCTGCCCAACGTGCTCGTCTGTCGTGAGGAGGTCAGGTTCCTCCCTCGTCGCCACCAATGTGGTCTTTTGACTTGCTGCCAGTCAGATTGGGTGGGAAACTTTGCTATTGGATTATGCTCAAGATGCACAGTTAAGACGGAAGATTTAGCAGGATTTGCCGCCGGGGGGGGGGGGGGGGGGGTCAAATTTCCCGTTACTTTCAAATTATGTTGAACTAGGCCCAAACTAGCTGGGTAAGGGTCAGGGAAGGCCCGGCCCCTTGGTACAGGAGACATGGTTCATCTTCTCTTCGGGAGAACATGATAGAATTATGTGGATTAGATCCAACAGAGCTTAAGGAATTCTGAAAATAAGGTTTGGACCTAATCGAACGATGTGCATCGGCGTAAGATAGCGGGAACATACCCATACATGCCATCAGATCGTCGGGTTGGTCTTGCTCGTTCCTCTAAAATTGGATCTTCCTACCAGATAGTGCGAAAGAGTTAAATCCACTTACATTGTTTTCTTCATTGGATTCCCCCGATCGGTAGTTCCCATTTCCTTGCCTTTGATCGCCAAGGCAATCCCTCCATTCAGCTCTGCTTCTGTTCTTCTCCAGGGAGTCTTGATGACAGATCCGCCTAACATTGAGGCTTCGTCCTTTAATCCTTGTGTTGCCATATTGATACTTAGGTGATGGAGAGAGATTTGGTGGAGTGGGATGTTGTATTCTGGTGCGGTGTGTGAGCTGGGGGGTGCTGGTGCTAGCTGAGTTCGCTCTGGGGGGCCTGACGCCGGGGCTGGTTGGGCTTGGGATCGGTGCTGGGGAGGCGGGGAGTTCAGAAAGCTGGGAGGCTCAAGTGGTTGTCGGGGCCGGAGTGGTCGTCGGCGAGGGCTGGTTGCGCTAGCACTCTCGCTCACTAATGTTTTGCAAAAGTAGGGGAATCTCGGTTGAAGTAGAAGTGGGTTTCTGTCGATCATTTCTTAGGCGAGCCATCCAACCTCTGACCACCCAAGTCACTGTCCCCTTTTTGGCAACATTTGCTGCAAAAGAATCACACTACAGCAGTATCCACCAGAAAGATGCACGGAAAAACATAATGTGATTAACAAGCTAAAAAACCCATCTCACACATGAGGTAGCAAATTGACATTGATTGTTATTATCCCAGCAAGCCACGCCATGGATGATACACTAATTGTTCTTCTCGACGCGAACCACCAGGCAAGACCAACTTCCAGAAAGAAGGAAACTAAAAAGGCCTTTTAGGCAAAACTAGCAGTGGTAAATTCTCATCATCGTCGACTTTACAACAGCTGGCGATCGGCCGACAACGATCCTTCTATCTCTCGATGGTGACGTTGCCGCTGGAGACGACGGTGGGCAGCTCGATGTTCTTCATCTTCTTGGGGGTGGACTTGTAGTAGCAAGCGTAGAGGATCAGCTGAACAGAGCGAAGGAGGCGCCGAGGCTGTTGGGGATCTGCATGCATTATTGTGAAGATGATTAGCATGTTGTAAGGTTGTTAATATGATATTCAATCAGGGAGTTGCATAACTAACACCAGGATTCACGTGGATATGTATTGATCGTAACGAAGATGTCGAAACGAATGAGGGTAACGAGAGATCAGGCTCACGAGTCGCACAACTCAGTCGCACCAAGCATCGTTGTTGATCATCTCTTGGGAGAGCCAACCAACCTCTGAAGTCTGACCATCCAAGTCATTGTCCCCTTTTCGCCAAGACGCCAACCTTTGCTACAAAAGAGTCGCACTACATCAGTATCCAACAGAAAGATGCACGGGAATAGGGGCAGACACAACGGTAGGGTAGGGGGCTCGAGCCCTCCCTACTGCGCATCGGATAGGGAAGCCCCCCTTGAGCTGCTCCATAATTTTGGAGCTGTAAGACATAAATTAGGGAAGAATAGAGGTTTACGATGACTGTATTTAATCACAGGCTTTGATCTGGGCTGTTTTTCAATATTGGGCCGTAATAAACTCTTAGCTTATCTAGTTTGGCTCACATCGACCGACTAGTTCCTAACCTATCATCTCCCAATTGGGTGTCTTCCACCTCGAGCGGTGTGGCTGGCGGACGGCAAGGCACGACCGGTAAGTTCGTCAATAAAGCTCGAGGTTTGTGAGCTACTCGAGCTCGGGTCGTTAAAAGTTTGATTCGAGCTCGACTCGACACATAAACGAGCTGAGCTCAAGCTTCATTTTAGGCTCGGGAGCCTTGAAAGTTTCCTAGAGAGGTGGTGAATAGGTTAATCGACCTGAAATGACTCAATAAAACAAGATTAATACAAAGGGGGCGGACTAGTACGGTCCAGGGGCGGACTAGTACGGTCCAGGGGCGGACTAGTCCGGTCCACCTACAGGGAAAACCTAAAAAGGGTTTCTAACAGGTTTTGATCCAATTCTTGTGATGCAAAGTTTGTTAGAATAACTTAGTGAGCCTTAATAAGTTATATGGCAAGTATGAAGCTAACGATCACAATGAAGCGAAGGTGATGAGCAAAACCAATAAAGCTAACTCTAGCAGCAATATGTGATGAATGAAAGCTAAGAACACAAGTGACACGAGGATTTTATCCTGAGGTTTGATCCCACACAAGGAATCTACGTCCTTGTTGATGAGTCCACAAAGGACTGGGTTCAACAACCCTTCCCTCACCAAGTTTACTGCACGGGCCTAACTTGGTTCTCCACTATCACAAAGAATGAATACAAGATTCGTTAGGGCTTTTCACAATCTGAGGCTCCCACCACAAATACAATCACGAATCACAAAGATTGACTCAAGCCACATATCACAAAGATTCACAAAGTGCAAGAGATCAAACCGAGAGCCAAAGAGCGGTGTTCTTCCTCTTTTTCACCTCACTAAACCCTAATCCACACAAGAATTAGTTTTAGAGGGAATGTAGGCAAGAAGGAGGCTTTTGGAGGCTCAAGGTTGTTGTGGCGGTGCTAGGGTTTCAATTTGCTCAAGAGTTGGTTCAAATGAACCCAGGGGTCCTCTATTTATAGAGGTCTCAAGCCCATACCGCTGACTTCAGCAGATGGGTGGACTAGTCCAGCCTACAGCCCGGACTAGTCCGGCCTAGGGGACCACTGATGTCCCTGACAACTGTCGCACTGCGTGGCAATCGTCACACTACCCGCCAAACTTCAAATTCAAACGGTCACTTCAATAACAGACTAGTCCGGCCCTTACCGGACTAGTCCGATCTCACACAAAACCTTTTGTTCCGTGTGAAAACGGACTAGTCTGAAGACCACGGACTAGTCTGGCCCCATGGGCGGACTAGTCCGACCTTCCCAGACTTAGTCTCTGAAACACCGACTCCTCTCAAACCCGGACTAGTCTGGCCCCCAGGGCGGACTAGTCCGATCTCAGTCAGTACCTCTTGGTCCGGACTAAAACGGACAAGTCCGTGGTTTTGGGACTTAGTCCCCAAAACCCACTTCACGACTACCCGGACTAGTCCGTCCCAATACGGACTAGTCTGATCTCAGTCAGACCCTTCTGGTCCGACCAAAACGGATTTGGCCGGCCAGGGGCGGACTAGTCCAACCTCCTGCACGGACTAGTCCGGCCCTACTGCCAGACTACTTCCAACTCTTTTCTCTCAATAGGTTTGACCTCTAAACCGCTTTGAGCTCCCAACTTGATCTCAATGCACTTTACACACACATCCTCACACAAATTTGGCTAGTCTAAACTCGACACACTAGAAACCCTAGTTTCTCTTTTTCGAGTTGACATCGCCGTTTCCATCTTTTTCCTTTTTGAGGGATTGTGTTTCCACTTAGTCCACACCTGTGCTTAAGATCACTGAGCTCATTAGCCACTAAATTGTCGTCATCAATCATCCAAAACCCACGGGGATCCTAGATGCACTTTCAATCTCCCCCTTTTTGGTGATTGATGACAACACATTAAGTCTTCATATAAGAGAGTATAAATTTGTGGTTTTCATAACGTGCGGGTGTATGAGTGACTCCCCCTCAATGAATGCATCATAAAAGAGAGATTGAGGAAGTCCTTCATACATGCACACGTTATGGTGGGGTGCCTACGTGTTGTGCTCAACAATTTGTGATAAGACATAATAAGCATTAATATGATCAAAGGATAGATATTCAAAGCATCGTATTGATATTGAACATTCAAAACATTCAAAACATAGTTTTGCACAAATTTAAACATTCGACATAATATAGATATTACAATAAGGAGTGCAACATGTCCACGAATCCAAAATAAGAACTACATTCAACTCTCCCCCTATTTGACTATCTCTCCCGACTGACTCCCAACTATCTCCCCCCCTTTGGCATCAAGACACCAAAAAGGGAAAAGAAGAAGGGAAACACGACCTCGAAATTCTAGTCGTCCTCTTCCTCGTCATCTTCGTCGTCGTGGGAATCGCTCTCCGTGGCCTCCGGGTCCTCTTGATCCTCATCGTCGTTGTCGGAGAACCGTGCCGAGGTAGCAGCCCGGGAGGAGCTCCCATCCTCTTGGAGTTGGGCGAGCTCGTCGGTGATGAAGCTTGGGAATGGAGTAATCTCCCCATTGCTCACCTCCGGAGAGGACATAGGGACCTCCAGCTTGTCGCACACCGCCTTAAGATACTTTTCTTGGCGCTTGTGTGCCCTCTGAGCCCGGATCTCTTGCTTCCGGCAGGAAGTGAAGATCGCCTTGAAGCACTTGAAGAAAGCGCTCATCGACTGAGGCGGAAGCAGGGAAGGAGGTTCCACGAGGCGAGATGGAGGGTCTCCGTTCTTCTGGCGTGGGGGAGCCGTCACATTCGGGGGCTGCTGAGGACAAAGCGGGCGATGCGACACGTCCTTGACAAAGGACAAGCCCGACACCTTCTCTATGAGGCACATAATGTAGGGGGCATACCCGCAAGCACGGTTGGGTGTATGCGAGATGTTGAAGATATCGTCGAAGATGTAATCGACGAGGTTGAATTTCTCCTCCCCATCAACAAGAAGTAGCAAGTGCCTCAGGTTTCCTTGAATCACCCCAGCATCACCATCCTTTGGTGCTATTGTCCTTCTGAGGATCCTGTTCATAATGTTGTAGAAGGGCTTGATGTTGCAAGCATGTCCAACACTATATTGGACATGATTGGGGTACATGTATGCCAGCTCATCTCGGTCAACGGCCTTGAGGTTAGAGATAATGATCTCATGGTCCAAATGTGCCTCAAGCCCTAGAATCTTGGCAAACTCTGCAAAAGTGACTGAGTATTGCTCGCCACGTGTCATCCATATGATCCTCCTGTCACCTAAGGTGGTGAAGTAGATAGTGGAGTAAAACTGCAGGATCACTTCGACGTTCTAGTCATACTTGAACCTCATGATCTCCTTGAGCTCATGGCGCTCAGCAGCTTCAATGACGACGTCAAATGCAGAGTGTTGCTTCTTGGCCATGTACTCCCAGTCTACTCACTGTGCTTCAATCACAGGCTTCTTCATGCCTTGGTAGACTAGACAGTAGTAATCACAATGAAAGTTGCACCAAAACCGAGGTTCGGTGGTGCTCCTTTCAAACTTGTACACCTTGTTCATCCGGAGCCTTCTTGCTTTCTCAGCTCCCTTTCAATGAAAGATATTTGCAGCTATGTCACGCTGCCTGTTGGGATTCCTCTGGGGAGTGTGCACTTTCAGGGGACCAATCGATTTGGCTTTCCCCTTCTCCTTGTTTAGAAATACGTGAAGGGGCCGGGCCTAAGTGGAACAACTGTAGAACCACTTGTTGGGGGTAATCCTGGATTGTTTTACGCTCATGAGCTTATATTTTATTGCTACTTCCGTTTATTTGGCTAGAAATTGTTCTAATTTAGTTTGTTACATTACATGTGCTGAAAAATAAATTGAAAATCCGGATTTGGAATTACTAAGAGATGTAGCGGCTCAGAAAGTTGTCTACTACTAGATAATATTTGGAATCCGATTGTATTGTGTGTTGTTGTATTTTACAATACATTGTAAGGCATTGCATGATCCTCATTATCGTCGTGTCCGTGGTGACGTTATTCATCATGCTTGTGGTGATATCACTCTTGATGGGTGGCGGCGGGGACGGCGAACGATGAGAGAGCGATTCAGCCCCCCTACGACATCTAGGTCCGCCACTGCACGGAAAACAGAACGTGATTAACAAGCTAAAAAATCCAACTCACACACCAGGTAGCAAATTGACATTGATTGTTATTATCCCAGCAAGCCACGCCATGGATGATTACACTAATTGTTCTTCTCGACATGAACCACCAGACAAAATTAACTTCCGAAAAGAAGGAAACTGAAAAGGTCTTTTAGGCAAAACAAGCAGTGGTAAATTCCCATCGTCATCGACTTGACAACAGCCCGCGACCGACCGACAACAATCCTCCTATCCCTCGACGGTGACGGTGATGTTGCCGCCGAAGACGACGGTGGGCAGCTCGATGTTCTTCCTCTTCTTAGGGGTGGACTTGTAGTAGAAAGCATAGAGGATCAGCTCGACGAGGCCGAAGAAGGCGCCGAGGCCGTTAGAGATCTGTATGCATTATCATGAAGATGATTAACATGATGTAAGGTTGTTAATCTGATATTCAACCAGAGGGCTGCGTAACTAACACCAGGATTCATGTGGATATGTACTGACCGTAACGAAGATGTCAAAACGGATGAGGGCGTAGGACGTCCAGCAAACACCATTAAGGAAGCTCATCAGCGACAGGAAGAAGGGCATGTACTCGACACTCTTAGTCTTTCTTGATCACTTTTCTCTGCATAGCATCATCTCAAACATGTGACCTAGCTAACAGCTTATAAAAAAACAACTAATGTATCGCTAGTTAGCTAGCTGTGTGTGTTGTATCATTCACTTTGCTTTTGAATCGACTATGAAACAATATATGTCTTTTGAATCGATTATCAAACAATAGATGTACTCTAGACTAAATGACCGACCACACGAAAAAGTAATACCAAAGATCCTTTCTTGTTGCACAGTGACCAACCACAAACTATGACAACGAGGTGATCACGAAAAGTGCACAGCTACACATGTCAACCCTGAACCTGACTCCACGGCACGCGAATTTGGTGAGTTCAACTGAACGAGTCTGGTTGCCTAATCCAGTGCGCAAAGAAATGTACCATATAATGTGGAATGCAAATGCCAGATGATCGAGCACATAACACACAGGTGGCATTATTCTGGTATCTAGAGACAAATAACCTTTTGACGACGGAACGTAGAACAATATGTGATCATGAGGTGTCACACAAGTGCTGTCAATTTGACTTAACAGGTTATGTTGATTATACTAGGAAGAAAGAAAACAGATTTAACATAGTGGATAACTTAAACAATCTAAATGAAATTGCCTGCTTAACGCCCGGTCTGCGCCTGCTTAAACACGGTGGTCACACCTCGATCACCGCAATCGTGTTGATTAACTGACTTAAACATTGAACGCATAAGTGGACGACAAGACCAACCCATCCAGATAAGCTTGACAGACCAGCCAATTAAATGCATCCATATCATACCAGATCCGCGGTAAAAATATTCACGCAGGGATGGCTTCAAGCGCCGCAAACCACTTGGCACAAACAGATGTAAATCAAAATGGACCAGGAGTGCCGGCTCGATGTGTACGTACCATGATGGTGAGTGGGGAGGCATACATCATGGTGTCGAAGATGACGCAGAGGATGTCGACAATCATGGAGCGCTTCTCGTGGGTGTGCGCGGCCATGAGCATCAAGTACACGACGATGACCATGAACACATCCTCCACGGCCAGGACGACGAGAATCCTCAGCTGCAACACACAGAGAGGCACGATATCAGTTTATTGGAAGTAACGAGCACCAAAAATACACAGATAGATCGTAGAGGTTAGGATCTTGGCATTGACGCGCTTCTGTTTGGTGGCGTAGGTGAAGAAGATGATGAGGTAGGCGACCTCAATGACGAGCCCGATGTTGTTGATGGTGATGATGAGGATGCTGTTTGGGTGGATGATGGGGATGTCGTAGAAGACCCGAAGCATGCAGTTGAGCAGCATGGCTAGGTAGGGGTCGGGCTTGGATTCCTCCACGCCCTTACGCTTGCAGATCCGCCAGAAGACAGTCCTGCACATCAACATCAAACACGCACAGGCAAATGCCGGCGGCACCGCAACTTCATTGGCACAAACCGAAAAGAAAGGAATCAAACACCTTACATATTGTGGAGCGGGCGCTTACGCCGGGGACAGGAAGAGTCCGAAGGAGATCACATTGCCTGAAAAAACCCAAAGGAAAACCACGCGGCTCGTTATCCACGGCCTTGCGAAATCGAACAAACAAAAGCAGCCACCAATCCATCTCGAACCGAGACGAACCAAAACCCTACCGAGCACCACCGCAGGCGCGGAACTTGCAGGATGATTCCCACCACGTTGCGGGCGGCGTACGGCCGTGGCGGATCCAAACAAAAACAATAGAGGAGGCTGAACACACACATAACAGCTTCTTCACCCTTTAGCCCCTTCTAATTTCTCTTTTCTACCTACAAATATTAGGAGGGGCTCAAGGAGGGCCTCTATTTTTCGATGGGCGGTAGGGGGGCTCGAGCCCCCTTTGACCCCCTAGTAGATCCGCCCCTGGCATCCGGCGAAATCATTTTCGTCTCTGCAGGGAAGGAGCGGGGTTGTGCGTCGGAGATTGGCTGGGCTCAGTCGAACTATGCACGACGCGGTAACAGCGTTGCGCTGCGTGGGGAAGAAGTCGTTGGGAGATTGATTTTGTTTTGAGAATTCTGTTGCGGCGAGAAGGAGGCAAACGCTCGTCTCGTCTTTAATAGTCGCACCTTCGTCCCTGCTCGCCACGCCAGGTGGATATTGTTGCTGCGGGGTCGGGTTCCGGGGAGCGTCCTTATCCGGCCCATGCGTCTCATCTTTGTTTTTTCATCTTTTAGTTAACAGATTTCAGTCTAAATCTCATCAAAAAAGATTCTACTATCAAAAAAAGGTTCTGAATAAATTAGAATCTTGATTTTTCAGATATATTAATCATCCAGCTGTTAGTAAAAAATACCCACATATCAACTAGCATCATTTTTTTCCTTCCTAGCTCCCAACAATTTTTTATAGCTCACGGTTAAAATCATATTTGAAAAATCTTTGGATTTTGAAATTATGATTTTAGTTATGGTGGAAAGTTGTTGTGAGCTGAGAGAGAAAAATACGATCTGAATGTTTAATCGGTGATAAGTGGATAATCTTTCCAATAATTATATAAGAAATCTAGAAAATCTACACTGAGAGATATTTCAAGTTGTATTAGAAAAATATACAGATTTTCAAAAAATCAACTTTATAAAAAAATTACTTATGTTGAGATTTCAGATAAATCTACTTCATAAAGTTGAACCAAAAGACCTTTAACCCAACGTGTTTACTAGGGTATTTAATCAGGGGTTTGGCGTGAAAAACGGGTCGGAGCAAAACGGAGGACCTAGAGCTATTCACGTTCGGGTATTTTGACCGCGTGTAGAACCGTTGCGGATCAGATCCTAGATCGGCAAGAAAGTATCAGACGAGAGTTCGTTCAGCACAAATATTAACAAGCATTATCTACAATATTTCGCCCGTCAGTTTTATCTCCGTTCCAATAAGTGAAACGAACAGCGTCTGACCCGGTCCAGAAACTGTTTGGTTCAGACAGGCAAACCCAGTCCAACTTGCAGCAGTTGATGCTCGACGCTATTAAGCAGAGTTAGGATGACAGAAATTGAGGTTTGCATACCGAACGCGGCCTAGAAGTAGAACTTGGTGCCACTTTGGCACGCACGATCAGGAGTTCAAAATAAAAATAGTAACCCGAAACTAATAACCGTCGCTTCGTTGCAACCTCAAGGAAAACTTTACCAGAAAGACCTGTCCAGACTATCATTAGCTACGAGTGAACAAAAGCAAGCCCAGGCAGACCAGTCATCATCCAATGCGAGTGTCATGTCGCGTGCAGTTTGTATGACGAGCAGAACATTTTCTTTAAATGAAAGGCAAATCAGAGTAGGCGTAAAAAAGTTTAACTGATCGAAGTTCTTCCAGGGTTTAACAGTTTGCAAGTTACAGCGACACTTCTAAGCTGCAAAATCAGTGTATTTGCGCAGGGGTATCAAAAGAGGCAGCGGATGTAAATAGCCTACAAATTCTCAAACGACCAAAAAAGGTGTGAAACCCCAAGGGTCCTTTACAACAAGACTCTATGATGGAATCGTTCTAAATCATGTGATACGATTCATAAATCCTTGTTCCTGCCACAAACATCTGTGCACTGCACAGATACAAGCATTTATGCTTCGAGCTTTTCCATCCATCTGGCACTGGTATAGCCGCTGATACTGGTTTAACTCCAGCTCTTTAATACGCAAATAGAGTCTTCAGTTTCTTTTTCTGATCGGTGTAGTGTAGCCTATGTCTTTTTGGAGGTGGTGACATGAAAAGCTTCCTCACGGAGAACCAATCACGGATGTAACAGGATCATCTTCCTGGAATCACAGAGAACCAATCATGAGTTAGCACTCTTAAGACAATATAGATATGATTCAATGAATGCGGCACTACATCGTCAAGAAAGCTGGTTTGAACCTTCACTCTGGAGTCCCCGTCAGATCTTTTATCCTGAGCAAGTAATGCCGAGAGAGTCAACCTCCATCCATCCAGGCAAGGATTCACCATTATATCGGGAGCAATCCAAGGACAGAACGTACGGTGCCGCTTGATAGGATCAAACTCAGGCATACAGTCCTTGTTTTTCTGTCACAGAAGACAACGAGAGGTAGGAAGAACGTAGCGGAAGGCTTGAGGCGCAAGAAGATTTCGGTTGGAGATCAGAGCATCTTCATCATTGTACTCTGTTCGCCCTGTCCCCTCATTGTTCTCTCTTATATTACAGATACAGACAGTTAGAATCAGAACCACTCCCCGCTCGTAAAGCGAACATTGGGCTTCGAAAGCTTCTTCGCGTGCAGTGGCTTCCCGCGTCGGCGCCGTTCGGCTGGGCTGGCAGCCGTAACATAGGTCATGGCCTTGAATGACGCAAGCCAAGCCGCCGCATAAGGTCAGCGCGGCGGTGAGATAGCCGACACGACCGCCACTTGCGGCGGGAACCTTGACCCAAGCACTACCCAGAAGGCCAGAATCTCCTCGCCGCGTTCCCCTCCGCCCTCGTAAAGTTGCCAAGCCAGATCACATCAATCCCACGCCGAAACCAGATGCGCAGGGAAGGAGCGCCGCGAGCAAAGGTAGGGCAAAACCTTGGAGCCGAAGCCGAGGAGGAGGGCTGGGAGACGGTGCTGTTGGTCTTGGGCTTGGGGGAGCGTGTCCATGCTTTCTTGAGGCGCTGCTCCGAGTCGGCGCCCATGTCCCAGCCTCGTCCGCTGCCGGTTGCGGTCATCTGGGAGGTGGGGGTCAGCGGTGGAAGAGACGGCGATGTGATGCTGCTGCTAAATGCTGCCTGCCATTTGCGCTCAGACTCTGAAGTCATGCATAATGGTACATAGGCTTTGCGGTGCAAGTGGTTCAGCCTAGGCTTTGGGCTCTGTTGTCTGTTGAATCATGCTAAAAAGGCCGAAAACGTCAAGGACTCCCCCCTCTCATTCTCTGGAATCCAAATCTGCCCATATATACATTGACTGCACAAAAAGCAAAAATCAACAAACCGGCAAATTAAATTTAGCATCCCCGTAGCCTAATCAATATCGTGGGGAGTAATCTGAAAACAAGATCATCGGAAAACTTTGGAGCAGGCAGCACCGGACTCGAAAATATTTTCAGCGCACTATAACAACAGTGTGCTCCAAGCATTGCACATTACAGGGAAGCAGCATAGAGCACACTAAAACATACATGAGCATGGTCTGCCGCATAAACAGACACGGAATTTACTTGAGTAAATTACCATCCTGGTCATCGAGACTTTACAACGCTCGCATCATAGAAAGGGCCAGAGTTCTGGATACAGAACTTAGTTCCTTAGCTTTCCTGCCAATCGCCTCCTCATCAAGGACAGCCTTGATCTTGAAGGTCTTTCACATTCTTCTGCACTATCTTCGCTGTCTGAAACGATCATGTTCTCGGTAGCAGCTGTGCTTTGCTTGATGGAGCGATTGCTTGGGTTGATGTCTTTATGTGAACCAGCAGAGACAAGGGTCATGGTTTGACTTCGGAAGACTGGCGCAGACAATGGCAGTTCATTTGGTGTCATGGTTTCACTTTTGAGAACTGGCGCCGACAATGGCAGTTCAATGGGCAGCTTCCTGTCATCACCTTGAAGATAAGCAGGTGGTATAGATCCCTTATCACAGGTTCTGTCGTCAGGAAGTTTAGGTTTCAAGGACAACCTCTTACTTAGTAAGCACAGCTTCTTACGACCTTGATTGCATTTGTCATTTGATAACTGAGAATCTGGTAGCTGATGCTCGGTAATAGAATTCTGTGGAATGGGAGTAGTAGCTTCACTGAAATTCTTTATTGAAACATCTTCTAAGGGCCTTTTCTGCAGATTGTTGAAGTTTGAACGTGAAGGCATGTGATTTGGAACCAAATTTTCCTTCTGATCATCACTATTATTTTCTGGCTTTACTGATTTCAGTGACAGCTTCAGACCAAGTGTCCTGATATTCCTTCTATTTCCTTCCAATGGTTTATTCAAACTATCAGATGATCCCCCGATGCTCCTAGCAAAGCCAATCTCTACAACATCATCATAAGACTGCATGTCACAATCTTTAGCATAGGATACTGATGTCAAAGCATGATTAGGTGACATATCATTGTCATTGCTCCTTTGTCTAGGAGCTACTGATGTAACGGAAAGCCTCTGCCCAGGTAACTGCAACTTCTTTCTATTTCCTTCACGTTCTTTCTTTGAAACCACTCCACTAGTAGCATCGATTGACACGTTTTCTGAGATGCCATTCTTTCCTGAAACATCAGAAAAACATGCATTTGGATAGATGGAACTTGCCACGGATGGTGTGTGGCTAACCATGGGATCCTGGTTCTCAGCTGTGGTAGTCTTTTCAAATCTTTCAGACTTCAGTGACAACTTTTGGCCCAGTAATTGTCTCTTTCTTTGATCCCCTTTATAATCTTCATTAGAAATATTTGGCAGTGACCCTAGGCTCTCCTTGTTCTCCATTTGTGTGTTCTTCCCCTAAAAATTCAGAATACAATGAAAACTGAAGTAAATTTCAGAAGTTTTAGTATAGTGCTGGAATAAGAAATTAGGGAAATGGAAATGGGATGTTTCTTACCAGGACAACATCTACAGATCCCCAACCAATAGCACCAATGGCTGCAGAATTAGCATATTTTTCAGTCCATAATCGAGCATTTGCATCAAAAATCTGTCTGTTGTATTTGTATTCTCGACTCTGTCCAGCAAAAAAGGAAAAAAGCATGGTTGGATGAAGAAGCAAACATGCAATATATATCAGTGTATCATCGATCATCCTGCTATTGCTATCAAAGTGTGCTTACAATTTCAGCCATCAGCCCATCATCAGGATTTGGCTCACTTAGCAGCAAGCCGATACTTGTCAAAACAGTAGCAATGTTGATTGATGGTTGCCAGGCTCCCTGTCAGTAATATTTGTTATAAATATGACAACGGTTATTGAGTTTCGAGAATATGAATTTCTGAGATGTCAATACTGTCACAACCCATATAGAGAAAGACTTCTACAATGTCATCTACCTATAAGTTAATTCCTACCGATTACCTTTGGGGGTAAATTTAAGATATCAAGGCAGATACGTCCACCATTGTCAATATTGGGATGATAAATGGGAGTAACAAAGGTCACATTAGGTGGTTGAAAAGGATATCTGCATCTCAAAAAAATATCGACAATCAATCATCAAATAATGGATGAGGGGCTGACACTTTTTCCACTATTTTGCGAGAACCAGAAACGATTTACCTTTCAGGGATTTGGATCTTCAGAATGAAAACTCCCTTTGAATAAACCGTTCCCTCAGGCCCCTCAATTTCTTGATTTAGTACAGAACCCATATGCAAAGAGAGGAAAAGTAAAGTTGCACTGTCAAATTTTGCTATTGTTTAAAAGGCAATGCAGAAAATAGTAAAAGAATGAAATATAATGGCCATACTTGCTTCAATGCTGGACAGAGATGATAAACCACTTCCATCTTCAGAAAGATTAAGTGAGACCCCATGAGGTGGATCATCCAGGAGAAGCTTAATCTCTTTCTGCATTCTTAAATTCAGCCTTGCGGCCTGAGCCATCTTGCGGTTTGCAGGAAACTCTGCCCTGGACAAAACATATATTAACTTTCGACGTCAGCATACCATGTTATCAACTTCAGGTGTCTGGCTTAAGCACAACAGATAAAGTAACAGCCTAGTTTTCCACTGGTGCAGAAAAGAACCTAGTCACGCTAAGTTTTACAAGTGAGTCCCAACCAAATGTGTGATTGAAATGCCACAGCACAAAGTATCATCTTTTGTTTCTAAGACAAGGGGAGAAAACAATTTCCAGTGATCATATCGCAACTATTTTGTAATATTCCCATCCAAATTTCACATGACTTTTTACAGCTGAATCAGGCCACATGTTTTTGTTTAATCAATCTACTCGCCTACTGTGCAAACACATAATGCTGTTCCAACATAGATAGTCGCAAGCCCCAGTAAAGGGCTAAAGGCGGAGGGATTGTGATTGTATGGTGTGGCAGAAAACCAGCAACTATTACTTGCACCTCTAGTGGAGATGAATCCCAAAAGGGCTAATGCACAGTTTGCACATAATACCAGCTACTCAAGGACAAGAGCTTCAGCAGGGGCAAAGCGTTATACGTCTTATATGGGCATTTCATGCTTTCATGCATGAAGCAGGGTGCATCAAAATTCAACTAGTGATTCCTCAGCTCCCCTAATTAAGATAGAATTTGCCCTGCAGAGCCCATCAGAGTTGCCCCAGCGGCTACCGGCCGTGCCTAGTCCATTTGTCCTACCAGCACAAGCAGGCAGCCAAGCAGCCGGCCGGCCGTGCGCCCTCGCAGGCCGATGGGGAATTACATCGAAAAGTTGGCGACCATAAGGCGCACGAGGGTAGCCATGGATTAAGTAGTAGGAGAAGACACGCGGCCTTTACCTGCGGCGTCGACGGCGAACAGCCCCGGCGCGCCTCGTCCACCTCTTTCGTGTCCCCGTGGAGATCGCGCCGCGAGCTCAGCCCCCGCACCTGCCTCTTGTTTGGAATGGATATTTTGGGGGAAAGTGGCGGGAACCGAGAAAAAAGCGGCCGCAGCGGCGGGGAAACGAAAAATAAGCGCCAGCTGCCAGAGCGGGGGCGCTGCGCTGGGCCTGAGCGCATGGGCTCACGATTGCACGTGGCCTAAATGGCTTTTCAATGGGCCACTGAATTGTTCGGCCTGGCTCGCTCCTTCATTGTCCTACGAAGCCAGCGAGGCGGCGATGGGGACGACGGCGGCGTACGCCTGTTGCTCGGAGGCGCTGCCGCCCTTCGAGGCGTGGCCCCGTAGCATCTCCGCGCGCCGGGTGCATACTCCTCTTACCCGGGTCTCTCTCGTTGGCTGATTGATGCTTGGGACGACGGCGCCAGGGTGCGGCTCCGCTCTAGCTGCATCTTCTACTTCTTTTGTCTCGGTTCGCCGGTGTCTGAGCTTATGCGCTATCTCCTCTCGCGCTGGTTGAGGTTTTCGTGTCATCGAAGGAGGGCGGATGATCTCGGCTTGCTCTTCCGGTGAGGTCAGTTCGGATGCGGCCGCGTTGCCAACGGTAAATCCTCTCTACTTCTGCTATGTGATGTTTCTAGGTTGTCTGAGCGAATTGGTCTTGGTTTGGATGATTTATGTTGGGATCATGTGTAGATATTAGAAAATGTTTAGAGATTTCGGGTTTTATTGAACAGCTGGCAGCAATGGGGGATACAGACCACTGTTTTCTGATATATATATCTGTGTGCCATTTTTCTCTCAAACATATGACATATTCTTTTTGTTTAGAAAATAGATATATAATCATACATATATAGGCATATACCATATTTTTTTGTTCAGTTGTTGAGTTGCAAGAGAGCACAATTATCTAGTGCTATGCAAGACACTTCGGTATAGGATTGCAGATGAAACTCTGATCTGACGTGTGGATTGGTTGTTTGATGTTATTGTGACCTCTTATTTTTGTAGTTAATAATTAACAAATTTAAGATTGCGGGGTTATAGCTTTTCCAGTGTCAGAATATAAGGTTCCGGTTTCTATCATCGTTGGCCAAAATAAACTATATGCAAAGACACTGTACTTTTACTTCCGAGATTGTACGTTCACATTTGCAAACGCAAGCACGCCGAGCAGTGCGGCGGTTGGTCACTGAGTAGTGGTGCCAGCCAGCCAGGGTTCTAATCCTGGCTTGCACAACAACAACAAAAAAACCTCCCCTCATCATGCTTTCCCAAAAAATAGTGGTGGAGCGCCGGCCTGTGCAAATGGTGCGATCCTATCAGGGAGTAGTGGCAATGATCGCTGGCCCAGGTTATGGTGTGCGTCCCTATAAGGTGACGTCAGGGTTCGGGGGTTTCTCAGCTGCTTAGCTGATGCCTCTTCTTAGTGAAAAGCGGTGAGGATAGTCCTTCCCTCAATGGTTGATTTTTGTAAGTTCCACATTCCTTTGAGATCTTTCATTCTTTGGTACTTGCAGACCAGATATGTCATTCAAAACAAAACACAATACTATAAAGTGGTACTCTAGAACTGCTGCATATATCATGTGTGCCCACCTGAGCTTATTATGTACTTTACAGTTTAGTAGTATCTGATGTGATGAGTAGCATGGTACCAGAACAATAACATCTTCTGCAGATTTTCCGGGCACTGTTATATTATATGCACACTATGTGTGCATCATTGTTTGCCAGCAGCATTCAGATTTTATTGTCAGAGATATCCTTTTCTTTCATGGTCTCTTTCTCGTCCACTTTGTTCTCATGGTCCGCATTTTCGCTGTTTTGCTCTCCTTGGCTCCAACCTTCTTTTCTCTTAGGAATTGGATAAGGCCGTCAAGAGCGACATGAGTGTCATCGTTTCTCATAAGCAGTTCTGCAACCTCTGCTGGAGTCACCATCACCTTGATCAACTCTTCTATCTGAGGGTATGTAGCATGGTTGTCAATAGAGTGATAGTTGGAGGCTAGGATTCTAAACAACTCCTGGCAGCAGTACCCCATGTGGACGTGCATATCCATCCTGCCAGGCCTAAGAAGCGCCGGATCCAGCCGCTCCTTGTAGTTTGTTGTGAAGATGATAATTCTCTCCTCCCCACTTGTTGACCAAAGTCCATCAACAAAGTTGAGTAACCCGGATAGCGTCACCTGTTCAACACGATGTGCAAGCTTAACATTTCAAAATAAAGCTAAAAAACGACTAGTATCATTCCAACTTAATTTCTAACCTTGTCGTCTGAAGTACTGGACTTTTTACCATCCTGGCCTTCCTCCCGTTGTTGCAGATCAACGGTGCAATCGATGTCCTCAATGACAAGGATTGACCTGTTGGTCATCCCAATGAGCAGGCGCCGAAGCGATGAGTTCCACTTGACTTCAGTCAACTCGAGATCATACAGTCAAACTTGAGGTAATTGGCCATTGCTGCGATCAGGCTGGACTTGCCAGTCCCAGGAGGGCCATAGAGCAGGTAACCCCTTTTCCAGGCCTTGCCAGTCCTCTTGTAGTAGTCCTTTCTATTGGCAAACCACTCGAGATCATCCATCACAGCTTGCTTCATCTCGTGACTCATGGCAAGCGTGCTAAAGGTTGACGGGTGGTGGAGATCGATGGCAACCCAAGAATCAACTTCGTTCATGTAGATCTTCAGCGTCTTGTCCTGCTCCTTGATTTTCTTTGCTGTGGCCAGGATGTGGGGGAGGTATGACTTGAGCGCCTTCTCCTTGTGCTTGCTGTGGAAGCTCATCTCGAAGGACCGGACCATGGCCGGGAAGTTGCCGTTGCTGCCGCAGCCGTTCCCGTTGCTGTTGCCAGCGCTTGGGCTGTCACGGTAGACAAGGCGCCACTTGAACTCGGTGCCCTCGTGGACGTCGGCCATCTCCTCGCCTTCCTCTATGCTGAACATGAGGCTCTTGCCCTCGTCGACGCGGCTGACGCGGAAGCGTTGCTGCATGTCGGTATTGATCCGCGTGGCGAGGTACGTCTGCGCGGCGTCGTAGACCTGGTTGCTGGCCCAACCCTCGGTTTCCTGGATGACGACCGTGGACTGCGAGAACATGTGCGAGCGCAGGTACCCTAGGCCGGAGAAGAGGAGGTTGCGCACCTCGTACGGCAACAGCTCGTTCACGACGCCGCGCACCAGCATCACCGACGCCGCCTATAGGTGGCCATCTGGGCCATGCCTAACGGGCCGGCACGAAAGCACAGTAAAAAAGCCCGGCACGAACCCGGCCCGGCCCGAGGCCGAGGGAACTTGATGACTTGATGTGTAGGTGTGGGGACCTTATTTGGTTCTCCTGATGCAACTACTGTTGCATATGCAAGTGGCTCCTCACAGCCACAACCAGTGGCCGACGCTAGTCCGTCAACAACAACAAGCACCACTGGGAGGAAGAATAAGAGGAAATCAGAGGTATGGGATGATTTGGATGAATTGAAAAAAAATTGTCGACAGTAAGGAAGTGGCGTATGCTAAATGCAAGCATTGTAAAACTATTCTATCTGCTAGATCTGCTTCTGATACTGGCCATTTGATCCGTCATGTTGCATCATGTAGAAGAAAATGTTTAGCTGCATCATCTCAAGCTCAATTGCATTTCAGTTCTGATGGTGTAGTACGTCATTTTCAATATGATCATGATGTTGCTAGATCTCAACTAGTTTGATTGATAGCTAGATTGGATTTACCTCTGTCAATTGGTAGTACTATTGCTTTTGAGGATTATATTAGGATTGCTCACAATCCTAGCTATAAAAAAGTCTCTCGGCAATCTACAACTAGAGATTTGGAGAATTACTTTTCATCTAAAAGGGCTGCTGTTATTAAACTTTTAAATTCAGCTACTTGTGTATGTTTAACTAGTGACATCTGGTCTAGTAATGCTAAAGAAGATTACCTAAGTGTTGTATTTCATTTTGTAGTTCTGAATGGGACTTAGAAAAAAGAATAGTTGGTATGCGTTTGATTGACTGTTCTCATTCTGGACATAACATTGTTGAGCGTATTACTAATGTTGTTTCTGAATTTTGCATGACTGATAAGGTGCTTTCTATTACACTTGATAATGCATCATCTAATTCACGTGTTGTACAAGAATTAACCCCCTTACAAAGCTTTTTGTTTGTCTGTGAGTTCGTCCACGTAAGTTTGGCTTAGATATGGATGTTAGATGGAATGCAACTTACCTTATATTAAAACATGTAACCCCATATAAAGATACATTTTCTGTTTGAATCCTTACACATTATCCAGGAGGAACTTTGCTCACTGACACACACTGGTACGTTGCTGAAATTATGTTAAAGTTTATAGAATTGTTTTACCTTGCAATAGTTTCTTTATCTGGAATTTACTATCCCACTTCTTCTTTAATGATGCATACTGTAATTGAAGTTGCTGATCATCTAAATCAGTATGAAAATGATGATAGATTTAGGCCTGTGGTGGTTCCAATGAAATCAAAATTTCTTAAGTATTAGGGTGATATACCTCTCATGTACTCTATTGCATTCATTTTAGATCCTAGAGCTAAACTTACAGGATTTACCAATGTTCTGAATTTGTTATTTCATTTACTTAATCGTGATTACAATTCTTATTATAATAGTGTTAAAACTGAACTAAATAGGTTATTTTCTAAATATGAGAGTAAGTTTGGGTCTGTTAGATTGAACAGACCTTCACAAACAAACACGACAGCTGGTAAGCAGGTAAATTCATGGAATCGAATATATGGTAGAGCTTCTACTTCTACTTCTGCAGCTACTTCCACTTCTGCTACACTGACTTGTAATGTATCTGAATTATCCTCATACTTAGATTCTGATTCCATTTCACATTTTGATGATTCATTTAGCATTCTTACTTGGTGGCATGAACACAAAAGAACTTACCCAGTTTTGTCTATCTTAGCTAAAGACATCATGACTGTGCCTGTTTCTACTATTTCCTCCGAATCTTCTTTTAGTTTATGTGGCAGGTTAATCGAGTAGCGTCGTCGTGCTCTCACTCCGGAGCACGTCGAAATGTTATCTTTGATCAAGGATTGGGAGCAAGGCGATGAGAGGCAACAACACAATATAGTTGATCAAGATCTGGAGAAGAAGATGGACAACTTGTATTTAGATGATTGATTCTGTTCATTGTACACTGTTGTGCTAGTCTTGTCTGGTGTATTTGAACATTGAACTGTTTTAATTTGATCACTAAAAAGAGTTGGTTGTATTCTTTTTTCCTTTAGGGTTTTCTCCTCATGTAGAGGTTTTATCTAAAGGTTTTTAATGAGGCAACCATTGTAAAAACTCTTTTAAGCCTGGTGATCTGAAATTCAAAATAATTCTGTGTATAATTCTATCTTATTTTTTTGTACTTTTCGTGATGCCTTTTTTTTACCCGTGCTTCGTGCCGGCACGGCCCGCCCGGCACGTAATCGGGCCCGACCCGACACAAGAAAAGGTTCACCGTGCTGTGCTCGGCCCTGATCCTTCAGCCCACGTGCCAGCACGGCACGGGAATGAATCGGGCTGTGCCGGGCCCATGCATTTTAGCCCCGAGCCCAGTCGTGCTCGGGCCGGGCCCAGTGTTGTCCAGGCGTCGCCTAGGCGACGCCTAGGCGGCGCCTAGGCGTCCAGTCGCTCGAGGACGGACACCATGACCGGTCGCCTCGCCTGGAAGGAGCTCTGCCGCCGTCCGCAGCCGCTGCAGCCGTCGTCTGCCTGGAAGGACCGCTGCCGACGTCGTCCCCTGGCTGCTCCACCGCCTCCAGCGACCGCATGGCTGTCGTGAAGTGACTGCGGCCGCCGCTCGACTCGGGCGCGACCTCTGACGCCGCCGGTGGGAGGAGAATGAGAGAGAGGATTAGAGAGAGATATCTAGGGTTGAGTAGGAACCGGTTTTATGATCTCATCTAAAGATCCGACGGCTTAGATTAAATGGGCCGAGTTGGCCACTTGGCCCAACTCGCCCGCACCGGCGCACCCGCCCGACTGGGTCACAGAACGCCCGACTCCCTTCCGCTTCCGCCGCCATGCCCGAGTCCCGATCTGCTTCCTCCCGCCGCCCTCTCGCCGTCACTGCCGCCGCCCTCCCGTCGCCACTGCCGCCGCCGGCGGCGCCTGGCCAGACGGCTAGGCGGCTGCCTGGGCGTCCAGGCGCCTCCCGGGTGCCTAGGCATTCGGGCGTTCATTTACAACACTGGCCGGGCCGGCACGGCCCTTTGGCCACCTATAACGCCGCCAGGGATGCCGTCGTGGTGACTGTCTTCTTGTAGGACTCGATGGTCTTGTCGTAGGTCGCCATGGCTGACGATCCCTCGATCCACCTTCACTCTATGTGGACTTGTTCTCTTGCTCGAAGATGTTGGCAGGGCCAGCCGTGTTGGTCGGTGTTGGATGAGCAAATGACTAGTGTCCCGGGGGCTCGGTTTTATTGACGCTGGTTGGTTGTGTGAAGTGATTGATGATTCGATCTATGTTAAAATAAAATAAAAACTGTTATCCTAATGCGTTGTCAAGAACAGAGGTCGTGGCTGGAGTATTAAAATGGCATTTTGTGAAGTTTTCTACTAAAACCGTCTCATTTGAACTTTATTTCTAGATTTATTTGATGGTATTTCATTCTTCTTCTTGACCAACAGTTTCTATAAATTTGATCTAATTTAGCAATATACAAATTATATAGTATAAATGTTTGGTGGTTGTTGAATTGATTAAATTTATAGAAATCATTGATCAAATACAAGAAGAAAACACGGTTAAATAAATTTAGAAATAAAATATAGTTTAAATAGGACGGAGAGAGTAGTAATTTCGACGGGTATTGGGACACGGCTCCTTAATTGGCAGTGCAGAACAAACACCAGGAATTTCTCTGTAGTTCGTTGGGGTTTAATAGTTTTCAACAGGAGAGAGGCCCTGCTGGAGAACACTTTATAAAGTTTATATTACACATTTTGGAGCGGTAGATGTTGACCTGCACCAGTCGTTATCGAAGTTATGCCTGAGATCAGAAAGCTTCGAGGGCTAAGGAATCCAGCTATGTCTGTGCCTTTATGGATCTGGTGAATATTGCCTGTTAGGTTCATTGATCAGGTACGTGTGGTCTACAACAATTTTTCATGTTAAAATATGTATGTAGCGTTTAGAATCTAAAAAGGGGTTTGCAATCTAAGCTCCTAGAAAACCTCAGACTTTTGCAAATACATTAAATATGCACATTTCCTTAGTACGTCTCTAACACATCCAATTTTTTTATTGAATTCATATGAGACAATCTCTTTTCACGAAAGTTTAGTGTTATATTTAATTTGTAGTTTGAACTATCTTCAGCGTGGGAAATCTACATTCTAGGATTTATGAATTAGAAGGTTCTATGCAGAGAAGCTAAAAAACTGAATTAGCTTCATTTTGAATGTTTGATGAAAAATGGATGGAATAGATCACATCTGCTGCGGTTATTATATCATTCATAATCACAGTCGGATATTTTTAAGGACCGTCTGTGTTTGAAAAATTGAGGCGCCTGTAAAAATGTTTTTTGTAGTAGTGGCAGTACCAATAAATAGTGACATATTATTGCTACAGTGCTCAAAATTACTGTTTAAAGTAAGTTTGTTGCAGTACCACATCCGACAGATGTGCCTCCTAACATTTTAGTATAGCAATCTCTGAATTTTCTTGTTCACCGCAGAGGATACGGATCTCTTGAAGACTGACTCACATCGTTTATTGCCTTTTTTTTGGTGGAGGAAGAGGGGGCGGGGGTTAAGGGGCGAAAAATGAGCTTAATAACGTGCAAACGTGCATAAGGGCGCATAAAATTTTATTATGCGTGTAATGCACATATGTATGTGGTTGATATTTAAACTTGGTAACGGTTTGGTTTGAAACCGGTTTGAGTAGACTGGTTCCTCTTTTGGTTGAAATTGGATTGGGTTAAAATGGTTGAATGGAGCTAATGGTTTGGTTTGGGTTGGTTTTGAAACATAAATAGTTTGGTTTGGGTTGGTTTTGAAACATAAATAGTTTGGTTTGGTTTGAAATGGTTTCAAACGGTTTGGGTAATAACAGTTGAAAACCGGTCTTGAACCGCGGTTGCATCGGATGATTCTGGGAAGCGATCACCGTCGGCTGCCCCGCCATGGTAGAGGGGGGGGGGGGGCTTCGGCACGTCGTGGGCGTACGGAACCGTCGGGTGGGGCGGCGCCACCGCGGACTGAACAGAGCCCATCGCCGAGCTTTGCCACGAAGGCTAGTGCCATGGCGGATCACGCACAGGGGCAGGGGGCACCATTAACGAAGAGTCGAAGAGCAGGACGTGGAACCCATCACTAGGCCAGGTGGGGTCGCCATGGACGACGAGGAGGCGTGAGATCCATCGTCGGGCGCGCGAGCGCCATGGATGAGAAGGGGGTATGGGACCCATCACCGAGCGGGGCGGGGGGGGGGGGGGGGGGGGGACGCCATGGATGCGGAGAGGTATGGGGCGCCGCCACGAACCGATAGCAAGTTGGGGGATGGCGCGTCGGGGGAGCCGCGTCGCCGTGGGGGCGGGGCGGCGACAGTTTCAGTGTTCGGCCGGAGGCGGGGTCGGTTCAGTGTATAGGGAGGCTGCCCTAGTGGCAGGCCGAGCGGGCTGGTGCAATGGTTTGGGCTAAAACGGTTAGAAAATGGTTTCAAACCAGTTTGAGCTGGACTCGGTTGGGTTGATTTCTCATTTGGTTTGGTTTGGTTTAGATGAAACTGTTAGTGGGTTGGTTTGGGCCGAGCTTTTATGTAAAAAACATTGGTTTAGTTTCAGTTTTGGGCTGGTTGTTGACCCATTAACAGATTTGTCCATATTTGCAACATTCCCATCCAGTTTTTGATAAAGGTCGTCAAGGGAGCTTCGGTCGTTGGCTGCATGCTTTTCCACTCCTTGCACGGCAGCATCGCATTATACAGATCGTGCTCCGTGTCAGCGTCGCACTTCCACGGTCCCGGACTGGCCAGATTCCACACGCCGACGTATGTGCATGCGAGTTCTCCGTCCCGTCGTTGCTAACGAAGAATGGTTGACATACAAGGAAATGGGAATCTTGCAGACCCACACCTGACATCAATGGTTGGCTTTGCACGCAGTGATCAAACACCTCAGGTCGATAGGTCAAGCTCCTTATCGGACCCGGACCCCTATATAAGGCTACATGGAGCGCACGACACGGCATACCACTTCGAGGCGCTTGCTAGTAGCTTAGCTAGGCTAGACCTCTACTACTGGATCGACGTGCTTGGCAAATAAAAAAAACGGTTTTTGCTACGATGGACGATAGGAGCATGGCAGACGTTTCATCAAGCGTCAATGCATGATAATGTAGGTTCTCATTTAACAACTAGGAGTACTACAGTAAATAAGTGCATCAAACACCTATTGGAAATGGGAAAGATGCTTTCCTTGACAGATGACAGGAGGTGCTTTACGTGCATGGGGACTTCATTATTGACGCGAGAACACTGGGCCTCATCCCCGTACTGTGTGTTCAAGCTCAAGCAAGCCCGTGAAGCCGTATAGTGCGAACCAATAAGCCCAGTGCCCAGATGATAATTCAATTTGCTCAAGATCTTTGTTGGCTGCTGCATGCTTGGATCCGGGGATCGATCTGCGCACTTTCATCTGCTCCTTCACCTCTTTCTACGGTCTTTTTTGTCTTGTTTTTACGGTCTGCCCCTCCACCTTCAGCCATGACTTAAAAGTTGAAATTGGGATCAAGCACTACATAGATCCACCGTAACGACAGCGAAAAGTTTCACCCGTCGTAAATAAGCTATTTACGACGGCATCCGACGGTCACTAAAATTTATTGGTAAATAAGGGGAAAATTTACAACAACAATCTGGATTCGTAAGATAAATACTTTACTTTATGAAATTTAACATTATATGATTAATAAGTAAAATTTATCTCAGTCCACTAAAAGGCGAGGTCTGTCTGTCAGCTTTGAGAGCACGTGTCTTAACAATTGATATGGTATGTTCTCTCCTAAAAAAGGTGTATGACACATCGTGTGGGTGAGCCATCCTGCTTGCACTACTGAGAAACCCCTTCACGATCTTTTCAACTTCTTTCCCTTATCCGACGACATCTTCTTGCAAAGAATAATTGATAATTAGTTTAACAAAATATACAAATTAAATAATACATGAAGAAAATGTTACTTGTAATCAGCTTAAAAATTCACCAACATCAAGAGATCATGTACTCTACTCCTTAAATCAGAGCATCAAACTTTTTTCGTGATTGATTTTCGTTTTCGCTTCTCAGGAGTCTGTACACCATCAATGTCTTTAAGTAAGTCATTAAACCCTTGACCAGACTGTACATAATAGCAAAGACGGATCAACAAGAGTATGTTGTTATGTTTGTACTAAATGGTGAGAAACCATCCGTCGTGAACTCGATGCGAAATTTTCCGTTTCACTTGTGAAGTCAACATCAAAGTTGTATACCGTCTTCCATGTCTCACTGTCGAACAGACGCATCATAACTCGATCACACATACACCTTCTTTGTGCCACCTCATATGTCTGATAGTTCCTTTTTAAAGGAATAACCGGTTCAACTAAGATGTGACAAGCAAGTAACTAAGCTAGTTACGTACGACTTCTATCATCACCTTCTCATCATTGTTATCAACAAATTCAACAAACTTCGATTTACCATATTTTAAGCATTTGTTCTCCTTGACACGCTCTTTCTAGAAAAGTATGCAATTGTCTAGGCACACATCAATATGTTCATATTTGATATCGAGACCAGAAAGCATTTTCTTTGACTGATACATATCTTCAAACACTTTTATGAGTCTTTGGAATGATATCGATGTTAAATTTGCCAATGTCATATCAGTTATTGGAGAAGAAATTCTTAGACTTAACTATCATACGATGCATGGGTCGTTAAAGAAAGAAGAGTCACTTTTGTGTGTTCATACAACAACCTTTCTGAGCTTTGTTCAAGAACACTTTAACCTCTGTTGTATGAGGATCCTCGACAAAATATAGTTTTATAGCTTCAAACATCTCGTCTATCCTATCAACCCCGTGTTATAATCATCTACTTTCACTTCTTCTATGGCTTGAGGAGCCGAGTCGTTGTTAAAGACCCTGACCTCGTAATATGGTATAAAATCCTTTCGACAAAAGTCTATTGAAACCATTTTCTTGTCCAAACATGTCATATTCTAGCATCTGCTACATGGCACAACACCTTATTAATCTTTGACAACGAAAAAGCACGATCCGCAAAAAGTTGTAATCTTGTTCATCCATTCATCTGAGTGAGCCACATTCTTGTTCCAACTAGTATACATCCAATTGTGATCCTTAACTATACTTGAGGCTAAAAATTAAAGCTAAGCAAATCATCGTTAACTTATACTTTATATTATATCACGTTTCCGCATTTCTTGGAAAGAATATGTCCTAAATATGTTGAAGAGTGATTAGGAGAGTGTGCTTATGATGAGACTTGAGGCTTAAAATGGGACAAAATTTTGATAGCATAAATCTATTGTTCTTCAACTACACGCGCAAAAATGGTCCAACAAAGAATATCAGGTTACACTACCAAAATTTTGTCCATATGTGAACCCCGCATCTCGTCATAAGCATGCTCTCTCGATCACTCTCAAGCTGTCTAAAAAAGGAAAATTCTGAACTCACATGTGTAGTGCATGCGAGGCATGTCGTTTCAAAATGAAGGCCACATAGGTTACATAACTCATTTTGAATCATTCTTATTAAAAGTAATAACTATCTTAGTGAGCCCCAGATGCCATCATAAATAATGCAATACAATCATAAATAGCTCATTGATGATAGTTTTTCTTATTTACGATGGCATTTGAACTTCTTAAATCAATAAAATTCATGTAGTTGTAAGTATCAGCTAATCAAATAAATCATCAATAATACTCAAATGACACTAAATTAAATCAATTAATACTAACCAAGTAACACTATTTAATTAACACTAATTGATGGATTGGCGGTGCGGTGAGGAGGCAGGAGGCGAGGGCGGGGCAGAGGATAGGGGCGGCGGTAGGGGTGGATGGAAGGCGTAGGGGTGGGGCAGGTGGGGGTGGCTGGGAGGGGGTGACGCTGAGTTGGGGGCAAGACAACGACAATGTAGGGGAGGGAGGCGACAACAGCAGCATGGGGGGGGGGGGGGGCGATGACGAGGCGCGGGAGGAGGCATGAGAATAGGAGAGAGAGGTGCGACGCGAAAATGTGTGAGAGAGAAGCGATTTGGCATCGGGCCAAGTATAGGGCCACGACTTACGACTGCCCAATCCTTGGCCGCCGTAAACAAGCTTTACTTACAATGGTCGCGACTCAACCATATCAAGTTTAGCTTGTTTACGACAACCATACCATGATTGTCGTAAATAATCTTGTTATTTACGATGATTTGTGTCGATACCCTACGTACCGAATACCCCTTGGGACTCCAAAAAGACCAAAGGAACTTCACCTGTCTAAATTGAAGATCTCCGAAGGCCCCACGTGTCATACGGGACCGGACCTGCCTCCCTTCTATGGTTAGTCCCGGTACTGCCACGAGTATCCTGCAACCGGATCTACATCCCACACATGGAAAAGCTCCAGGCTAAATACCTGTGCGGCACCCTCGGATCTAACCCCCGACAGAGGGAAGCTCTGGTACTGCCACGTGTATAACAGCACCGGACCTACCCGTTCCAAACGATAAGCTCTGGAGCTGCCACGCGTCCAACCGCTGGACCTTCAACTTCAACAAGCAGACTGGTGGACCCCCAACGACTCGGACCTTCAAAGGGCAATTAAAGACTTCAAGACCTGATTAAGTATCATTAATACTATCTTAATGACACACGATCGGAGGGCCCTTAATACCAGTAACGCCACTATCAAGGCACGTTACTGTACTATTAAGGGTAATTAAGCTCATTAATTGTGTATTAAGCATTAGTAACCGCCAGGGCCACATGTCGGGTCGGGCTAACGATGTAACGACCAGTCATTGTACTATAAAAGGACTGGTCGAGCGCTACACAGAGGAGACTCTTCCAGACTCGGCACTGACACAAGCCCATGAAGCTCTCAAATGCTCAATACAACAACTACACACCCCGTGGAGTAGGGTATTACGCTTAGACGGCCGGAACCACGTAAATCCTCATGTCAATTTGCCATCGTGTTCTGAATCTCTGTGCGCCCATTACCGAACTACAAACTCCGCGGGCTACCAACAGTAGTACCGGGAGAATTGCCGGAATCAAACTCCGACAGTTGGCGCGCCAGGTAGGGGCGCCCGAGATTCAAGGATGGTGAACTGTGCTGCTGGATCGTCCAATGGCAACCCTGCTGCGCAACCTGCTGGAGGCAACCCCTCTAACATGCAGCAGCCAGCAGGTGTTGTGGCTCCAGCAGGAGTCATGCTACTGCCGTCACCATCCGCACCGACGAATCAAGTTGGACAGCGAGATGGGGCGTCTGCGCTGGTCACTGCATCAGCGGACAATAACCATGAACACGCGCTCCATGCTGTGCATGCTCTTCTCCAACGTCCACTACCTCCAGGAGCATCCGAGGGTGCAATGGAGTAGTGGAGAGCTGATGTGGAACATTTAGTTCTAGCAGCAGCCGATCGCATCAGCAAAGGTCCTCCCCCTTGGGGCGGGCCCCATCGCAGCATCAGACCGTGTCGGGTAGACTTGGTCCGCACGCTTCACAGCACAGGAGGCGTGTTGCGTCTCACCAGGCGACATCGCTGCCTTTCGGGGCACGACGTACCCACACGATAATAAGGCTTTCGACTCACGACCTCCGAGTGGAGCTTGATCGCCGTTACCGTCAATAGGACGACCGCGTCCATATCGAGCGCGCTCATGAAAGACGAGAGGCTCGGGACAGTCCTGCTCCCGAGGGAGTAGGAGGAGGGTGTTCTGCCCTAGCCATGCACATACGCATGGTCAGATGGCCACAGAAGTTCCGGCCTCACCTGCTGGAGAAATTTGACGAGACTGTCAATCTCGCTGAGTTTCTCCAAATCTAATCCACCGCTATCCTTGCGGGTGGAGTCAATGAGGCCGTTATGGCCAATTATTTTCCCGTGGCTTTGATTGGGACCGCCAGGTCTTGGTTCATGAGCCTCCCGCCTGACTCCATCAATAGTTGGGTGGAACTGTGCCAACAGTTCAGTGCCAATTTCGGGAGTTCATATACCCGACCAGGCACAAAGCTGGACCTTTTTGTTATCAAGCAGAAAGGTGGAGAGTCCCTGCGATCCTTCATCCAGAGGTTCTTCTAGGTATGAAACACCATACCTTCTATCTCAATCGCCTCTGTTATTGTGGCATTTAGATAGGGCATACGAGACAAGAAGATGTTGGAGAAGCTCGCAACTAAGGAAGTCACCAGCGTCACGGAACTCTTCAGCTTGGCAGACAAGTGTGCCAAGGCTGCTGAGGGCCGTGAAATGCACTCCCAACCACCTCCGGAGGACAACAAAAAGTCCTCCAAGTGTGAAGACACTACCTCCGGGAGTGGAAAGAAGAAGAAAGTCCAACGAAAAGAAGAAGCCGTCGGCCGGCACACCTACAGCCGCTGGTGCCGCAGCTCCGGGTGGTCGGGGGCCACACCCCGAGAAACGACCTCGGGTGTCATCTGAAGACGGTGGCAGCTCCAAGATGTGGTGTCCTATACACAAGATGAACAACCACAACTTGGAATGCTGCCGAGAGGTCCAGAACCTTACCGAGTGCTACAACAAGCGCCGGGAAGAAGTTCCTTTCTGTCAAAGGGAAGGAAAACAAAAAGTCGACGAAGCTCCGGCTGAAGAGGAGTTAGGCTTTTAGGACCCTAAAAAGGTCTTGAAGGCTGTTTACACCTCCGTCGACGACGACTCTGACTTCTCCGACAACGAGCGTCGGAAGACCATGAAGACCATATTTGGTGGTTCGCGGGACATCACCTCCCGCCGTGTCCTCAAGACAATGCGGCGGGACATGGCCTCAGTAGCTCCCACTGCTAGGGCGGAGCCGCACCGGAAGTGGATGGACACTGCCGTCACCTTCGATGCTTCGGACTGCCCTCATAACATGATCGGAGCACGCCAACTCCCATTGATGGTATCCCCAACCATCAACAACATCCAACTCCACCATGTGATAGTGGACGGAGGTTCGGGGTTGAACCTCATAAGCTTCGAGGCTTTCGTCAATCTTCAGCTCCAACCTTCAGATCTTCGCCCCTCTCGACCTTTCTCCGGAGTAGGTCTAGGGGCCATAACTCCACTCGGTGCCATTACTCTCCCAGTGACCTTCGGGACTCGGGAGAATTATCGCACTGAGAAGTTGGTCTTCGACATGGCGCAGATCAACTTACCATTCAACACCATCTTGGGCAGGCCAACCTTGTACAAATTCATGGCTGCTGCCCATTATGACTATTTGGTGTTGAAGATGCCAACACCAGCAGGTGTTCTCTGGATCCGCGGAGATCGCACCGCCGGAGTTACTGCTCTGGAAGAACTCCATGCACTTGCTACAGCGCAGGAGGAAGAATCCGAGGAGGAGAAAGCTCCGAAACCCCCTAGGATTCGTCATCGAGGCTCAACCTTCGCATCTCATGTGCAACCAAGCGGTGACACCGACATTCCTGTCAAAGTCGTCCAAATCGGTTCCGACGCTGCTCAGATCACCCGCATATCAGGAGGTCTGAATGACAAATAGGAACTCGCGCTCATCACTTTCCTCCGGGCTAATGTCGATGTGTTTGCCTTGCAACCGTCACAAATGTCTGGGATTCTTAGGGAAGTGATCGAGCACAATCTGAAGATTTATCCCGACGCTCGGCCTGTACATCAGAAGCCTCGAAAGCAATCAGTAGAGCGACAAAACTTCATACGTCAAGAAGTGAAGAAGTTGCTTGAAGCTGGATTCATCCGAGAAGTCTTCCACCCAAAATGGCTGGCAAACCCAGCCGTCGTACCCAAGGCCAACGGGAAGCTTCGAATGTGTATCGACTACACTGCACTGAATAAGGCATGTCCAAAAGATCCATTCCCACTACCTAGAATAGATCAGATAGTGGATTCCACCTCCGAGTGTGAATTACTATGTTTCCTAGACGCATATTCTGGGTATCATCAAATCAGAATGTCTAGGAAAGATAAAGAACATACTTCTTTCATCACAGTAGATGGATTATATTGTTACACTGCCATGCCATTCGGTCTCAAAAACGTTGCTTCAACGTTTGTACGAGCTATGTACAAAACTTTTGGAGAGCTTATCAGAGATGTAGTGGAAGTGTACGTCGATGACATCATCGTCAAGATCAAGAACAAGGACTCATTCCTTGACACCTTGCAAGCTGTCTTCGACAATTTGCGAATCACACGCATGAAGCTGAACCTGGACAAGTGTGTCTTCGGGGTTAGCTCCGGAAAACTTCTTGGCTTCTTGGTGAACCACCGAGGAATAGAAGCAAATCTGGCAAAGATTAAAGCTATTGAAGACATGCGGCCACCAACCCACATCAAGGACGTCCTGAAGCTGACTGGATGTCTAGCTGCCCTCAGCCAGTTCATCTCAAGACTGGCGGAACAGGCGCTACCCTTATTAAAGTTATTGAGAAAGTTCGGACCATTCCAATGGTGTGAAGAAGCAGAAAAGGCATTCTAGGAGCTAAAGCAGCTCCTTACCACTCTACCAACCTTGGTAGCTTCAAATCCTGGTAAGCCACTTCTGTTTTATATTTCCGTAACTGACGAAGTTGTCAGCATGGTCCTGGTTGTGGAAAGACCAGAACCATCTCTAGTTCAGGAATCCAGACCCCTCTGGGAAGGTCCGGAGCTACCTGAAGACGAGTCTGGGTCCCAGCCCCCAGACCCGGATCCTCAAGGTGAGACGCCAAAGGATCAATTTCCTTCAAATGAAAGAGTCACTGCTACTGTACAAGAAGATTCGGACCCCTCTAGGAAGGTTCGGGTCACTTCAGAAGAAGCTTCGGGTTCCTCCAGCTGGAACCCAGAGGTCCCCGAACAAGGTCCAGACCCCTTCAGGAGGGTCCGGGTTGATGAGGAGGAAGCTCCAGGCCCCTTCGGGAGGGTACAGACAGTCCAACGCCCAGTGTACTTCATCAGCAAAGTACTCCATGACGCTAAGACTCGGTACCTGGAGGTGCATAAGCTGCTTTATGCAGTTCTTATTGCTTCTAGGAAGCTCCAACACTAGTTCCAAGCTCACAAGATTTCAATGGTAACTTCTTATCCACTGCGTGCAATCTTGCATAACCCCAACTCTACTAGGAATATTGCAAAGTGGGCAGCGGAATTGGCTGAGTTTGACCTTGAATTCGTCCCAAGACAAGCTGTCGGTACCCTACATACCGGATATCCCTTGGGATTGCAAAGATCACAAGGAAACTCCACCTACCAGATTTGAAGACCTCCGAAGGCCCCACATGTCAGGCGTAACCTTACCTGCTTCCCCGACATGGTTAGCCCTAGGGCCGCCACGTGTATCATAAGACCGGAGCTATCGCCCACACACGGGAAAGCTCCAAACTAGATACCGGTATGGCATCCCTGGACCTAACCCCAGATAGAGGGAAGCTCCGGTACCGACACGTGTCCAACAACACCAGACCTACCCGTCCACGACGGTAAGCTCCAGAGCTACCACGTGTCCGAACCACCAGACCTTCAACTTCAACAATCAGGCTGGTGGACCCCCAACGACTCAGACCTTCAAGGGACAATCAAGGACTTCAAGACCCGATTAAGTGTCATTAATGCCATATTAATGACACACGATCGGATGGCCCTTAATACCGGTAACGGCACTGTTAAGGCCCATGACAGAGCTATTAAGAGTAATTAACCTCATTAATTGTGTATCAAGCATGTTTAACCGTCGGGGCCACGTGTCGGGTCAGGCTAACTGTGTAACGAACGATCCTTGTACTATAAAATGATTGGTCGACGATACACAAGAGACCTCTCCATCCCTTTTCTGGACTCCCTGGCCTAGGCGAGCTTCTTCTTCTGGAGCTTCTTCTAGACTCACACGCTCAATACAATACCAACACACCCCGTGGAGTAGGGTATTACGCTCAGGCGGCCCGAACCACGTAAATCTCTGTGTACACTTGTCATTCACCTTTTTGAATCTCTGCGTGCCCATTACTGAACTACAACTCCGCGATCTACCAACAGTAGTATCGGGAGATCTGCCGGATCCAAACACTGACACAAGCGATCAACAGTCAAGCACTGGCGGACTTTGTGTCGGAATGGATGCCCTCTCCATCGAATCCTGGGGGCCCCAGTGAGCAGAAGCTGGAACCCAAGGTTCCGGTTTTCACTGAGCCTCACTGGACTCTATACTTTGACGGCTCCGTGCAGAAGCAGGGGGCCGGAGCTGGAGTCCTTCTCCTCACTCCGACCGGGGAGAAGGTCAAATACATGGTTCACCTTGACTTCAAGGCGACCAACAACATGGCGGAGTATGAAGCACTAATCTATGGACTCAAAGTGGCACTATCATATGGTGTCAAACAGCTGCTGGTAAAGGGTGATTCGCAGCTCGTTATAAAACAAGTCAAAGTTGAATGCTGCTGCAACAACCCTCAACTAGCTGCATACATACTTGAAGTCCAGAAGCTTCAGAAGGACTTCGACGTCCTGGATCTTTGCCATGTCCAGCGTCTCAACAACGCTGAAGCCGACAAACTCTCGACGAAAGCTTCAACTGGAGCTCCGGCTCCCGACGGAACCTTCGTTTGGAGATTGTCAAGACCAACAACTCAGTCTGCCGAACTGAGCGAAGGGGGCAAGACCAGCACCTCGAAGCTGGCGGTCATGATGGCCCTGTTACCATGGTGTCTATCAAGGGTCGTAGGTGTTGCGGGAAGCTTCGAGCAACCCAACACGCAAGACTCAAATGCTCAAGTTAGCTCCGATGCATGGATCTCGGAGATCCAGAGCTACTTGAAAGACAACTTACTTCCTGAAGATAATGTATCCGCTGACTGGATAGTCAGATTGGCTAAAAGATACACGCTGGTAGAAGGGGATCTCTACTGGTGCGGTGCCAACGGCGTCCTAATGCAGTGCATTAAAAGGGAAGAAGGTTGTGATCTCCTCGTAGAAATCCATAGAGGCGAGTGTGGGAACCACACGTCTTCCCGCACGCTGGTTGGTAAAGCCTTCCGACATGGTTTTTACTGGCCTACAACACTCCCTGATGCAACTGAGCTAGTGAAAAAATGCAAAGCATGCCAGTTTCATGCAAAGCAAATTCACACACCAGCTCAACCCCTACAAATGATACCTCCTACATGGCCATTCGCTGTATGGGGAATGGATATCTTGGGACCTTTCCCAAGAGCCGTCGGAGGTTACAAGTTCCTGTATGTTGCCATCAACAAGTTCACCAAATGGCCGGAAGCAACTCCAGTTGTGAAAATAAACAAGCAATCAGCCATCAACTTCTTGCAGTCCATCGTATGCATATTTGGAGTCCCAAACAAGATCATAACTGATAATGGGACCCAATTCACAAGCTCTGCATTCCAAGGATATTGTGAAGACCTCGACATTCAGGTCAGCTACGCTTCTGTAGCTCACCCGACAAGCAATGGCCAAGCTGAGAGAGCAAATGCAGAAATCCTAAAAGGACTCAAGACGCGCACATATGAGCGCCTAAGAAACATGGAGCCAACTGGATTGAAGAGCTTCCGCCCACACTGTGGGCCAACAGGACAACTCTGAACCAGTCAACTGGAGAGACACCCTTCTTCCTGGTGTACGGAGTTGAAGCGGTCCTTCCTCCGGAAATCACCTTGGGGTCACTCAGGGTCCGGACCTTCGACGATGCCACGCAGGACCAGCTCCAGCGTAAAAACCTTGACCTTGTTGAATAGGGAAGGTGTCGAGTAGCTGTTCGGAATGCCCGATACCGCCAAGCTCTTCGGCGCTATCACCAAAGGCATGTTCACAACCGACAGCTCGAGGAAGGCGATCTGGTGCTACAGAGAATACAAACTCGAGAAGGGTTAAACAAACTCTCCCCCATATGGGAAGGACCCTTCCGAGTGATCAAAGTATCCCGTCCCGGATGCGTTCATTTGGCAGCCGAGGATGGGACACCTCTTCCTAATCCTTGGAACATTGAGCACCTCTGTAAATTCTACGCTTAATATCACGGAGGTGAGTCTGTAGTTACATGTGATGTATGGTATAGAGTCATTGTACAAAGTCGGGTAGCTCCTCCGGGAGAACAGCCGGACCTTTCTTGGAAGGTCCACAAAGTTCAGGCAACACTTGTCACAGTCTCAGAACTAAAAGTGTATCTAGCTACCTTGGGTCAAACGAGAAACGCAACACACTTAGCCTGGTTCCGTACCCTAAGAGTGTACTTGTTTCCCCTGTACCCCGGACCTATAATGAAATACATCATTGTGTGAAAACAGACTCCACGTGCATTTATTTTGTACAGGCTCAATATTTTTTATTTTTCTCTTTCTTGTTTATAACAAAGTTGTGCAATTCTTAAGAAACTTTAGCTCGACCAATTCATATATAATTCAAGTTGCATTGTCAATCCTTCCAGATCTAAACATTGTTAATGGTCTACTCATCTGAATGCCGCCAATCCAATCTAGGTTCGGGGTGTGCTATCGACTTAGCCTGGTCCTGCACCCTAAGTATGCCACTCTACCTACACCCCGACAGGTCGAAGTAAGGCGAGTCCAGAAACGATCAGACCTGGAGAAAACAAGCCAATGCACTTGATTGTATTTAGAATTACGTTCGACCTAAAAGTTTCTTTCGGGAATAGTAAGCCGCAAACGAGTTATAGAGAAGAAATGGGTTTTACTGTTTTTCATGACTTCGGTGTGTAGGAAAAATAAAGATCTCATGATGATGGTGGATGAAGCTGGAGCTATCAAAGCTCCGACACCCCCTAAGGTGGTCTGCTGTCGATGTTTCAAACATTGATAGTAGACATTGCTGGAGCTACAAAGTTCTGGCAAATCTAGGGGTCCAGCCGTCAACGTGGAGAAAAGATGGTGGGAAGACTCCCCAGTGGGGTCTGCTGTCGACGCACCGCGTGTTGACAATGGTCGCTGCCGGAGCTACCAAGCTCCGACAACCCCAGAGGACAAACTGTCGATGCTCTACGTGTTGACAAGGTTCACTGCCGGAGCTATTAAGCTCTGACAACCTCAGGGGGCCCCTACTATCGACGACTTCGGACCTACAAACTACAAATTCGAAGCGCGCAAGTCTTCAACAAAATGCTACATCCTCTTGGTACATGTTCACAATCAAATTGTGTACATCTACCAGGGGGCCAAGTGGGACAAAGGTGTTGAAGACAAAAAACGAAATTCATAAAATTCTTGGATTTTATTAATCTGGAGACAAGAGATTACAAAATTGGAGAAAAAGAAGAGAAGATACAAGCAGGAGCTACAAAGAGAGAGTCCTAGACCCTACGGAAGAATGAGATAACCTTCCGGGCAACCTTTGACACGCTGGCTCTGGCAGCTTCTCCCTCTCCATCGATGGGGCCTTCAACACCGGGTCTAGTGGGAAGTGAGGATCACGGCTGGTACAGCATGTCAGCATGAACTCTGCGACGTTCTTCGCCAGGGATTGTCCTTTAGTTTCCAACTAGTCCACAATGACATCGCCCATCTTGGAGAGCTTGTTGCCCGCCGAGCTCAACACCTGCAACGCCAGGTCCACCTCTGGCTCCGGGTCATCCGGACGCATGGGACTAAATCCCAGCGGTGTCAGCGCACCATTGGCTTTGCCCAGGAAATCCCACACTTGTTGGGACTCCGCAACTCTAGAGCCTCGCAACTCTTCCAAGGACCTCTTGGTCACCGCAAGCTCCGAATCCTCCCGGACAAGGCACTCGACCTCTTTGGTGTTCTGCTAAATCTTTTCAGCAACCTGCCTTTCGAGTTTACCAAGCTCCTCCTCCCGGAAGTGGATCTTGTTCCGGCGGTCGACCAGGTCCTTCTCCCAGCCCCGCACTTTCTTCTCCCTGGCAACAATTTCATTCTCCCTCTTGTTGAGATCCTGTCCTCGATGCCAGGCCTTCTTCTCCTCTTTCTCGCAGCGCTCCTCCAACTTCTTGGTGCGCTCCGCAAGACTCTTGTCACCCAGAGTCAGCCTCTAAGTAAGCTCCTCCTCCCTCTTCACGAGTTCATCCCGCAACTCCAGAAGTTTTTGCTCTTCATCTTCGAGCTTTTTCTCCCGTTCCTCAACAGCCTCCCGGCGCTTGACGAGGCTGTCGTGGATGGCATTGAGCTTCTCTTGGCGGTCATTCGCTGCTTCATTAGCAGCCACAGCCTGTTCATGGATGGCCCGAGACTGGTCGTTGAGGGATCGCGTCATGCTTTCCCTCTCATCCAGCAGCTGACCCCAGTACTCCAACCGGACCTTCTCCCTTTTCACCCACTCGTTGTCGACGGCCAGCCGGTTGCGCCACCTTTAAAGGGTTTGGCGCTCCTCCTCGAGGGCCTTGCTATCATGGTAAAAGGCCAGCTGAACTTTACGAAGGCTGGAGCAGGCATTGTCGATGGATAACGACAAAGGGATTGGCTCCGAGCCTGCTAAAGTCCTCTCCGCTGGCTCCATCGGGTTCTCCATAACAAAAATCGGGTCCCACTCTACAAGAGAGGTCCCCTGAGCTTCCACGGCGCTAGGGCTGCCCTCCGGGATAGCCTCGGCTGCCGTCGAGGAAGGTCCCGCAGCAGAAGTTTCTACCTCCGGAGTCGACTCCGAAGGTCCTGCCGCCAGGTCATCAGCAACTGGTCCCTCAGGCGGGGGACCAGCAACTTCATCTTGGCACCCTAGCTCAGGCGCGGGCACCTCCGGAACCACCACCTCCGAGGCAGGCGTTGAAGGTTCGGCCGGAGCTGAAGCCACTTTCGGCTTCGACGCTGGCGCCTCCTCCACCGCCGGTTCAGGCGCTGGTGCTTCAACCACCATTGGCTCGGGTGCTGGCACTTCTGCGATAACCGTCTCAGGCACCAGAACTTCATCAACCACCGGCTCCACCGCTGGGGCTTCATCAACCACCAGCTCCACAACCGGGGCTTCAACAACATCAGGCTCTAGGGCTGTTACTGTAGCTACCTCCAGCTCTGAGGCCGGAGCGTCCATTATCTCAGGATCCAAATCCGGAGCTTCAACTTTCGGGGCTGGTGCCGCTGGTACACTTTCATTCTCGTGGTCCGGCGCTACCACGGGAGATTCAGGGGATGACTCGAGGTCAGGGACCATAACAGTTGGCGCCGGAGCTGCCGCGGCCTCAGCCACTTCTTGGGGTGGTGCTAGAACTGGAGCCGGAGCCTCCGTATGCACATCATCAGTTGCTGCTGCAGGAACCGGAGCTTCAACCCCTTTCTTGGGCACTCTGTGGATGAAGGAAGAAGAAACTCAAAACATAGTTACAACAAAAAACAATCAACTGAGGTAAAAAAATCAAATTTACCTCGGAAGGCTTCCGCTCCAGCTAGCGGGGAACCTCTTCACCGGACGCTCAGGGTCAGACCTTGATGCCATTGGCGTAGTAGCTCCTGAAGGCTACCTGGAGCTTGCTGCCGCCGTCGGCGTCGCCTTGGTTGAGGCCCCCCTCGAATGAGAAGGACCCCGGACCTAGAGCCCTCAGCTGGCCCTGGTACCGGAGCCACATGGCCAGAGCTAGCGCCCCAGGGAGATGCCGATGCTAGAGTGGTTGCCGCCGTTGAAGACCTCCCCCTCCGGGGAGAAGGAGCTACCGCGGAAGGAGCATGTCTGACGGACCTCCCGTCAGAGTGCTTCAACTTCCTCTTACGGCTCGAGGGCTCGGCCAATTCTTTGCCCTTGCCCACGAATTCAACTCTCTGTCTCGGAACAGAAGGGGGACCACCCTCGGAAACTCCGGGGACCGCCAACCCGATGGTCGAACGCCTCTCAACATCACCGAGGTCGTCAAGCACCGGCATCTTCCGCCGGAGCTCCCTGCTGAACTCCGCCTCCATGTTACGAGGGAGGAAAGCCGCCGGTGGAGTCAAGTCATCGCCCTCGACATCGATGCCGTTCTGGAACTTCTTGAGGTGAAGCTCCAAAGTTGCACCTTCCAGGTTGGACTTAAAACCGGTCTCGATTCGGTCGTCGTCCATCACGCTGCTGAGGGCCCAGGCGAGCTTCTCCCTCTTCTTCAGCGGAGCCCACCTGTTGACCAGGAAGTTGCAGAGTACCGCCTGGGGAGTCACCCCTCCTTACACACATTGTTGGATCCTGGTAAGGGCAGGGTTGAAGGCATCCGATAGCACCAGAACTTCGCTCCAAGCTTCAGTGTCGACGTTGGGGAGGCCTTCGGGCAGCTCCAACTTCTTATGCTCCTCTGTCGTGATGACAATGCAATCCTTCTTCTAGTCTTCCCACTTGCCAGAAGGGAACGACCTCAAGTACTTGTACGGGCACTTCTTGCGCTTCACAAAATAATAGAAGCCAAGGTACTCGTCACTCTTACCGATGGTGTGGATGGTGAAGAAGGTGCGGAAGAGCTCGACGCAGGGGGGAATACCCACCCACATCTCGCAGAAGTGGACAAAGGTCGACACCAGAAGAATGGAGTGAGGGCCAAGGTGGTACAACTACAGACCATAGAAGTATAGTAGCATCAAAGAAAAGTGGAGAAGGGTGGGATCAGTCCCAACATGGCATACGCGGAGAAGTACACCATGTCACCGACGCGCTCCTTCTTGAACGGAAGCTTGCCTGCGCGGACCAGGTGGTTGAAGGAGTCACTGGACCACCCCATGAGGGCCCAGACCTTCTTCAAATCACCGTCGGTCTTAAGACGACTCTTGCGGAGACCCAACTCCATCGCATCACAGTGGGGCGAGAGATGAAAAGCAGACTAAAGTTTGGAGGATTCGAGCGCAAGTTCATATGAAGGCGTAAAGAATCCCAAAACGGTGCGCGCTTTCCTTTTTAAGTAAGCCCCCACAACGCTTAGATGGAAACCACAAAGGAGCCGGCGATACAGTTCAAAAACTTCACCCTGCCAATGACAAGGGGGCCCGGGGCCACCCCGACGATCAAGTCGAGGTTCTTACCCTAGGCAAACAATTTTCATCATGAGAGGCGGGAAGCCCGAGGGTGGCGGCCTGACACGGCGCGCGGAACCGATACGATTTTCGTATCGGGAACCGGCGACCTTCAATTGCGTGAGATCCGCACGCTCAGATCTCACCTGCCCTATCCTGGATATGCCACGCGGCGATGGTTTAACTACGAACTACCGCCAACAGCACATCTAAAGACCCTTGAAGACACGGCTCAAAAACCGAAGGATGGACCCACCTCCAGCAGAACGACTTCATCCAAAAGGTCTCTTCCAGAGGTGGGCCCAGGGGGCCACTGTCGATACTATGTGTACCGAATACCCCTTGGGACTGCAGAAAGACCAAAGAAACTTCACCTGTCTAAATTGAAGACCTCCGAAAGCCCCACGTGTCATACGGGACCGGACCTTCCTCCCTTCTGTGGTTAGTCCCGGTGTTGCCGTGAGTATCCTACAACCGGATCTACATCTCACACATGGGAAAGCTCCGGGCAAAATACAGTGCGCCAGCCCCGAACCTAACCCCCGACAGAGGGAAGCTCCAGTAGTGACACGTGTATAACAGCACCGGACCTACCCGTGTGACGCCCGGTTCCGAAAATTGAACCAAGCTAACGCATATGTGTGCTCAGGATGTTCAACACACATACACGAGTGATTCACAAATGATAAACAGATAATTACCACAGCTCAAATTATTACATAAGTACTCTTATTACAAATTTCATTAAATCCTCGAATACAAGCTCTAATGAATATTAATGATAAGTTCAACTAATGCAGCGGATATAAACTAATTAAGCAACTAAGCAAACTAAGCAAAAGGGAATAGCGCAGCTCCATGCAACACCACAGGCAAAGCTGACGGTAGACACGGCCTAGATCTCCACATTATCGCCATTAAACTCACAATTTTGACCTGCAACTGTTGGGTGGGGGATTGCAAGAGTGAGTACATGTCGTACTCAACAAGTGTGGAAGGTATGACATGTGGCTGATGCAAATGACGAATGTAATAATGGCTAAGTGCTGAAAAGTACAGTAAAACATTTGAAAAGCATTATACTATGTCTATGTGAAACAATCCCATCATAACCATCATATTAACATAATATAAACCATATCCAATTATTGCCAACATCACCATTATCCATGTCCAATTACCATAACTCAATTTCATATCCATGACCATAATCCGTAAACCATAACCATAAACCAACCATAACCATAAACCAACCATAACCATTACCAGACCATAACCATCCCAAATCCCAATTTCCAACTCTAATCATGTAGGTCATCCAGGCGCTCATAACCGGGAGCACGGCTATCATGATAGTTTTAATTAACTCTGCAGAGTTTGTACCTCTTTACCCACGTGTTTGTGATTTCATCACCCGTCAGCGACTAAAGAACCTCCCTTATGCCAATTACACTTCCTTTGGTGTATGGCCAAGAGATCACAAAATAGCCTTTACAAAGGGATTACTAGCCTATTCAGACCCCACTGAGGTTTCACCGGTGGCGATGCCTCCAACTGAGCACATCTTCAATCAAGGGCCCCCTCTTGAGCCATTCGGATCCCAGGGTAGTCCCACCAATCATCAACAAACCCAATCCGACTACCCCTTCTCCGAGCATCCACAATGTCCAAACAGCACTAGCAAAGCCCTAATTAATCAGCTACACCGCACCCATACTTGGCCTCGTGGTGGCACTGTAGTCCTGGCTTATTCTCGCATGAACCGGTCCTTAGATCTAAAGCAAGCAAACCACCATAACATCCAACCCATCCACATACCAGGCTTGCTTAGATTACCCATCACTATATCATATTGACCAGTTCACATTAACCAGAATATCATTAATACATAATTAAATGTGTAGTTTTGGTTTTTCCATCCCAATTAATTAAGCGAAGCAAAAAGGTAAAAACCCTTCCCGACTCTCTACCATAAATTCCAGGTGACAAGGGTGGTCAAACAAATCTAGTAAACTTCCTATCATAGGATTCTCATCAAATTGACACAGCATGCAGTTTTGCAAACAAAACATTTAATTTAAAATAGGATCAATATGCTTCGAGGACACTTGCCTTGCTCCGGCGGATGGGGTTGCTCAACCGCTTCGAAATCTTGATTCTGAAAATCCTCGTACACGATCTCTTGAGCACTTCCCTCTACTCGTGACCACACATACAAGAATATACATACAAATCAACATGATGCACACGCATTAATCAACATGCGATGATATGCATGCATGCAAGATACAATAATTAATTAACTACGGTTGTTTATTAACTAGATGCGAGTAGTTCATACGGGTTTACGGGGATTTTAGGGTGGATTAATGCTGCTGAAAATAAAATTATGGTGTAACTAAAATCAATTTATGTCTATTAGATCTAATGCGTCACTAAAATTCGCATCGAGAACAAATCCTACCGTAGATCTGACGGCTTGACGGTCGCGGAACAAATGCGACGCGTAGACGAAGTAGATGGTACAGCAGTCCCTCGGCGGCACGACGACGGCGACGATCCCTCCTCTTTTTCTTCCTCTTCTTCCCCTCTTTTTTTCTCTTCTTTTTCTTCCCCTGGCGGCGCAGCCTTCTGGTGTTCTTTTTCTCCTCTGTACCGGCGGCGCGGCTTGCTGGATCGGGGGAACTCACGAGGACCTACGGTCCTTTTTATAGGGGCGGCTAGGGCCGGCGCTGGGAGTTGGGATCGAGCGGGCGTCCGGAGCGGTCAGCGCGAAAATCGGCGGGGCCGGGGCGTGGGACCCAGGGGCGGGGCGGGGAGCGTAGCCGGAAAATCGGGCGGGAGCGGAGTTTTTCGGCGGGTGCGTGGTTCGGCGGGCCAGGCGGGTGGGGTCCGGGGCGTCGGGCGAGCCACGCGGGAGCGGCGGGAGCGGGTCGGGCGCGCGCGAAGCGGGGCCCAGCGGGGCAACGCGTCGGTGGCGCGAGCCGCGCGGCGCGGGGGCCAAGGCGGCGGGGCACGCGTGCGGGCGTGGGGTCGGCCGGGGCAGGCGCGGGGGCCGAGAGGCGGGGCTGGGGAGGCCGGGCGCAGGCGTCGCGTCAGCGGGGGAGGCCGTGCCGGTACGTGGGCGGGGCCCGGGTGCCTCGGGGCGCGGCTGGCGCGGGGGCCAACGCGCGTGGGCGCGTCGGTGCGGGGTCGGCTGGCGGCTCGGCCGGCCAGGCCACGGGGCAGGCGGCGATTTCTTTTTTTTCTTCTTCTTTTTTTTCCTTTTTTTAGTATTATTATTATTTTATAATTTATATTTATTTATTTTACCTTTTTTTATACTCTTTTTTTATTATATAATTTATTATTATATATATATTATTCATGTTATATATTTATTATTTATTATTTATTATTTTTATAACATATATTATTAATATTAATATTTTATCTATTTTTATATATTGTTATATATTATTTATATATATACTTATATATATTTATTTTTATACTTATTCCTCATTACAAGTTTTAGGCAATAATTATTATTTTCTATTTCTTCTTTTGCTACATACATTTGTATATTTTATCATTTTTCTTTTATCCTACTAATGTTTAATACATGATCATGTATGCAATGCAGGATGCGAAAATTTAGGGTGTTACAACCCGTCCCAGACGGTAAGCTCCGGAGCTGTCACGCGTCCAACCGCTAGACCTTCAACTTCAACAAGCAGACTAGTGGACCCCCAACGGCTCGTACCTTCAAAGGGCAATTAAAGACTTCAAGACCTGATTAAGTGTCATTAATACCATCTTAATGACACACGATCGGAGGGCCCTTAATACTAGTAACACCACTGTCAAGGCACGTTACTGTACTATTAAAGGTAATTAAGCTCATTAATTGTGTATTAAGCATCAGTAACCGCCAGGGCCACATGTCGGGCTAGGCTAACGATGTAACGACCAGTCCTTGTACTATAAAAGGACTGGTCGAGCGATACACAGAGAAGACTCTTCCAGACTCGGCACTGACACAAGCCCACGAAGCTCTCAAACGCTCAATACAACAACTACACACCCCGTGGAGTAGGGTATTACGCTTAGGCGGCCCGAACCACGTAAATCCTCATGTCAATTTGCTATCATGTTGTGGATCTCTGCGCGCTCACTACCGAACTACAAACTCCGCGGGCTACCAACAGTAGTACCGGGAGAATTGCCGGAATCAAATTCCGACAATTTGATATAACTTATCTATGACAACTGACCCTTTTACCATCGTAGTAAATTTATCATTTTTTGTAGTGAAGTGTTATAGATTTTCAATGAGCAAAGTTGCATCCACCTTAAGCATTTTATGATCATAATCATTTTTCTCACCCCATGTATAAGAAATGGTCAAATTATAGTCTCTTCTAGGCTACGTTGACTTTATCAATTCAATGTTTAAAAAAGATGTGGAGAAAAGTGAGTGGAAGAGCTCTGCCTAACACTTGGGGAACATTTAGGCATTTCTAGACATTTCGTAAAAATCAGAGTCAACTCTGTATATACATTTTAGTATATACTGTAAATGTTTGGAGGAGGCTCAATGCAAGAAAGACTACTTACAAAAAATCATAGAAGGTCAGACCCTTCCCTCAAGTCTGCGCAAGCAGCCATGTGCATATTTTAAATTTTACAATCATGAATATTTCAATAGGTGAAATAAGACTATCCGTACTTATTTACTCTAAAACATACTTTATACACTATTTCTCTACCAATATCTATTTAAAATTTACACATATCTAATATATTTTATAGTATGCTATCGCGGACAGCCTAAGCAATCAAAAGTGAAAAAATGGCAAAGAAACACGCATGTGAACGCTCAAATATTGAATAGTTTAATAATGACCGCTCAGGAAAGCGAAGCGTTGCGGCACCGCTCAATATCTAGATGCTCTTAAGTGGGGCCTAGACGCCACTTTTTTAGATATAGCATCAGTTCAAGATCACTATTTTTTTTCAACTTTGGAAAAACTGAAAAGAACTTTCTTTAATATTTTTATTTTAAAAAATTTGTTGGATTTTGTATCTAGCCTAACTCAATGTGTTTGAGACAATGCTTTGTTGTTGTTGTAGGAAAAATTTAAAGAAACACAAATTAGATACACATATAGAAAGGAAAGTACGCAATTCATGCATACATATGCAAAGATCTTCTCTACTGCATGAGCTGACACTATATGATCCAGAAGTCTAAACTACAAGATGAGGGGATTTTGAGTGTTTCAATTTTCCAAAGCTTGGCTTTCGCGAGCTTGGAAATTGGACCTCCCCCTGTCCTCTTTCTGGTGTGTACATGTGAGAGTTCAGCCGCACCAGCTACTCTAAAACATGATTTATACACTATTTAATTTTTATTTTTATAATAAATACTTTAAATTTATACTGCTCTACAATTATACTTTACAACGTACCAAGGGGTCTCAAACAAGTCCAAGCATCCGGAATTTTGCAACTGCCAACAACTCCGGGCTCTCGGGGCCCACACAACTACAAGCAGGGAAAAAAATCTCTCCGTCTGCTGAAATTTTCTGCTGCAGTAGAGTTGTCTCTCCCCCGGAGCCGGGACATCGGAAGCCCGAGGATCCCGGCGTGCAGCGGACATGGGAGGGGAGGCGGACGCGAGCACCGCGGCGCCGCGGGAGATCCGCAGAGGCTGAAGCGGATCGCGGCGTCGGCGTACGACTACGAGAACGACGCGCGGTGGGCAGGGTACTGGTCCAACGTCCTCGTGCCGCCCCACCTCGCCTCCCGCCCCGACGTCGTCGACCATTTCAAGCGCAAGTTCTACCAGCGGTACATCGTGAGTCTCGCCGTGCCCCGATTGGACGCGTATCTCGTGCTAATTCGATTGGTTGGGTGCGTATCTAGTGCTGTACGGGGTAGCGACTTCGATCTGTTTGACTTTGCCGTATCTGCTTGTGCCGTTGAACGGATGTGCTTATTACACCCATTTTGGGTTCACAAAATCACGTTTAACTCGGCTAGATGCTAGCATTTGCCATTTATTGACGTAAACTTCCTGTTTCAAGCAGCCTGAACTGCTTGCATTGGACTGACAATGCATTATAACTTATATGTTTTTCTATATGTTCACCACCCAGTAATTCTTTCTAATTATTTCTGTTTTATTCTCCTTATTGGTTATGTAGTGGTCCATTTTATACCATTTTGCTGCACGTAGTAGCTTCTGAACTCTTGATCAGTTTTGATATCACAAAATTGTGCAGCTTATGCTTGGCCTCTTCAAGGCGATAGAATGATATCCAATTAAATTAATCATAGAAGGATTAAAACATTTATGATTCTTTTCCTAACATGTCAGGATCCTGGTTTGATTGTGGAGCCAATGTCCTCCTTGACTTCAACTCAGTCCACTAGGCCAGCAGCAAGGTCTTCCTCGGCACCGTCTGCTGAGAACATCAGAGCTAGTGACTCAGGTATCATTAAATTGTGGTGCTTAAAACTTTATTTTTGAATTATTATGAATTAACGACAATGGCTCTCAGCTTCTTCTCATAAGATGTCTAAAATTCAACGTTTATCTCATGATGAAGGATCTAGTGCAAGATCAACTGCTTCGTCTCAGCCACCACCAGTAGACAGGAGTGGAAATTCTTTACGGTTAGATGGGCGTACAATACATTTCTCTATCAATGCCTGGGTATGGAATGGTTGCATACACCTTAATTCAGAACTTATGTATGATCTAGTTGATGTAGATGAGAAGCAGCATTTTATTATAATGAGTGCTGCCCAAATTTCATTTCACTCCTTTCACATTTAACTATTTTTTACATTAAAAGCTTACCTCCTGTTTTTACACAATTTTTTTTTTTACTGCTGATACCATTTGCAGTCATGGAATTTTCTCTTGATGATAGTTTGATAGATCATGATATTATCATCGGATCATTATAGATATATTGCTTTTACCTTGTGCTCGTTGCCCCTACTGTTCAGTTGATACTGAAACACGTTAAATTGTTGGACTGACTAAAGGTTTTCGTGAATTATGATCTCAGGTACTGGTTGTTGCTAGTCTTGGAATACTTCCTGTTCTACCCAACCATATCTCAAGTAAAGCATACAGACTTTCGTTGTTAGGAACAATCTGCTCATCCACTTACTCTTTATACGGCACATATGGGGCAAGTGTCTGTTACTCTGAATGAATCTTCTGTCTTTTGTTTATGCTAGTGTTCTCTCTTTAATGTGATTCTTGTTCTGCTTGTAGAAACCAAGAGCATGGAACATGCCTGCAATTCAGACTTGGTTGCAATCTATAATTGTAGCCAAGGACTTTGTTCATTTGATGTTCTCGCTTATGATGTTCACATCTAATGTGCATTTTAAGAGTAAGCTCTACTTCTTTTTCCTTCCTCCATTTTATTCAATATGTGAGTCTAATCTCTGTTGTGTATTCCATCTTTACTTATCACTTTTTTTTTTGTTGTAGTTGCTCTACTTCCTGTGCTTTGCTGGGCACTCGATCATGTTGCTCGGTTCCTAAGGCGTAATTTATCACGCTCTTCTTTGTACAGGTAAGTAAATTCAGATTTTTTTTTTCATACTGAAGGGTGTGCCAGTTTCAATTCTGTTCTATACCTGAGCACCTGGTGTTTGCTTGTTTCAGAAAGTACTTGGAAGACCCTTGCCTGTGGGTAGAGACAAACAACACTACACTCAGCCTGCTTTGTTCAAATGCTGAAATCACCCTTGGATTTCTTATGATCATCTCACTTTTCTCGTGTGTACATTTGCTTCCCAAACAATTATCTAGATACGGTTTTCTGTAGTGTAAACTTGCATAAGATGGTCTGTGCTTTTGCTCATGCAGGTCGAGACGCAATATAATCCAGACATTCATGTACTTTCATGTAAGTCACGCTGTTCCAATTTCCAAAGTAGTTTTCCTTTTATTGTCTGCTCTTCTTTAAGTAGTTAAGAAAAACTTGAGGACACTATACCTTTCTTCCCTCTCATTGACTGCATTTCTAAATCCAAGCTTGAAGAACTAGTTGTTCATATGTAGCAGTTTTGTTTCCCTGTTACCATCTGGAAATTGCAACTATGATCAGGTGATAGTTCGGATAGTAACTGGGTCATTGTTTAACCGTTGAATAAGTTGTTTGATTGCTCGGGTTCTATCTAACAATACCTATTAGATGTTCAACTAATGAATCCTAGCTGCGTTACTTAGCTAACAATTTTGTCATTTCACTGGACAGCTACTGAAGCTGATGTACCATGCTCCTGTGACATCTGGCTACCACCAGAGCGTGTGGGCGAGAATTGGAAGGGCCGTAAATCCATACATTCATCGCTACGCACCATTTCTGAACACACCGATTTTAGCTGTTCAAAGATGGTGGCTAAGGTAGAAAAGATAAGATATGTCTGCACTGAGCTAGCATCCCTCAATTTTCATAAGACTCTCAATGCGACACTTTCATAGCATTTAATTTTCCAGAAGAATATGCAACCATTGTAATATTTTTGTTGCATGTCTTGCTGAACTGCAAGCTGCAGCATCAGATAATTCTACATGCAGTGGCTCAATGAGCGAATTGTCCACGATTTGATTGGACATGCAGTCAACGCGATAGGTAACGATTTGTTAGGCGTCTCTTTTATTTTGCTCGGTACGGCTTCCGTGGGTCTGGCGTTTCGCGGTCTCTTCCATAATTGCGATGCTTGCTGTTATTTATACATCTACACAAAAGCCAGTTTGATAGGGGCATACGATCGATCCATTCACGTTGCCGCGTCTGCAACCAAACAGCAACGTTAGGTAAACTGACCCAGACCTGGAGCGAGGTTATGACATGTTTGGTAATAGGATTCCGCTTACTCACTTTTTTATAAGCAACCGTTTGCGGTCGAAATTGTTCTTTATTAGGTTAGATTGTAGGTACTCAAAAGCAAGTTGAATGGTAAGGGCAATAAAATGTGGGGTCGTTCGTAAACAAGTGGCCCATTTACATTTTTCAGTACCTTATTATTTTTTATTCTCTTGGAAGAACACTTGCTTAATTTTTAAGCAAACTGTTAATGTTGGACTAATTATTCAAACTCCAAGTTATCAAACTACTCTCTCTATCTTAAAATACTTGTCATTTTTAGTTTATTTTTAAACTACAAATTGACAAATATTTTGATATGAAAAGAGCATTTTACTAAGAAAAATCAATATTACTAGGTTTTTGTTGCATTGAACTAACACATGAAACTTCGAGTTATGAATTACTACTTCCGTTCTCTTTTATTTGCCGTTTTGGACAAAAAAAGTGAACTAAGGAAGTATGTCTTAATGACATTTAATTTGAAACAGCGGGAGTATTTAGTTATAAGTAAAAATAAAAGGGTGTCTCTACATTGCTGTCATGTTTAGAAAAGTGAACCGACGAAGTTTGAATAGTAAAACCTATCAACACAGTGTTATCTGAGAATGTAAAAAAAAAACAAAGTTTTCTCGGCTGCTGCCAACAACCGCCCATAGAATCTCACAAATGCACAACAGTATCTAGTTTCTTTTCTCCCACCAGGCAGCTAAATGCAGGTAACATGGTAAAGGTAGCTGTTTTTGTTTCCTAGTACTCCCTCCAGTGTACTTCCTCCGGTATAAAAAACTGTCGTTTTGGACATGTTCTCGCATATTAAGGAAGCATTAAATAAATTTTCTTTCTTTTGTAAATGGACTCTGCTTTATAGCCGGACTGGTGTGCTTCACGACTCTCCAGCACTAGGTTGTGGGTTTGATTCCCAGTCGCGCATTGTACCACATTTTTACACCATTTTGCTGGATATTGCATGGCGCCCACCAGAGACGCGTTGGCTCCGGTTTTTGGTCCCGTGGCGCGTTTCTTGTTCTCCCTCGCGCTCTTTTTCTACAATGGTTCGTTTCTTTTCTTTCCTGGCGCCCTTTTTCTCCAAAGGTGCATTAGTTTCTCTCCCTGACGCTTTTGTTTTCCACTGTTTGGCTGCCTATATAAGCCTCACGGCCCTCACCTGCTGCGAGCAAACAAACCTCAAAAGCAACTCCAACAGAAAGCAATGGTACTATTTGACTTGAATATAGATTAATCTTTTGCCGGGGGTTTAGGTAGGTTATGTTCTACTAATGCATTTTTTCTCTTCTTGTCAGGTTCTTTCTAATGCACTTTTCAATAGGTTTCGACTTGAACCAGGAATCAATTCATTTAGAAGATGAACAACAACCTTTTATGGGCGGGTTAGGTATGTTGTTTTATAATGCACTTTTTTTTTTGTATCCACGTTTTCTTTCTAATCCACTGTTTAAACAGGTCTCGACTTGAATATGGTGCCACTTGTTGTCGATGTACAGCGGAAAGATGCTTCCGAGGACATTCCAAAACAAGTGTACCACGAACTGTTGCGAAGAAGTAAGAATGGGGTGCTGCCAAGGAATGCTACTAGCGAAGTTGCCGCAATGTTTGATCTACATATTCGAACTGTTCAACGGTGTTGGGCTCAAGGTAAACACTCACTTCATCAAGGCATTTTGGTTAGTTTTGCTAGTAAAAAGAGAGGTAGAAATGGTCGTAAGCCAAGTCCACTAAACTATGAGCGGTTGCGTGACGTTCCTCTTAAGGATAGAACCACTCTTGAAGATTCAGCTAAAGTACTTGGTGTTTGCAAGAGAACACTTTTGAAGCACGTGAAACAAGGAAACCTTAGAAGGCATACAAGTAGTATAAAACCACATCTTACCGATGAAAACAAGAAGCGTAGACTACAATGATGTATTGACATGCTTGAACATGAGAGCTTGCATGACAATCCAAGATTTAAGAATCTTTTTTACCATGTTTTCATTGATGAGAAGTGGTTCTTCATTACTCGAAAATCGGAGAGATATTATTTGCTTCCCGATGAAGATGAGCCTTATTGTACTTGTAGGAGTAAGAACAACATACCTAAGCTCATGTTCTTGTGTGCTACCTCTCGTTTAAGATTTGAGAATGGAGTTTGCACTTTTGACAGGAAGATTGGGTGCTTCCCTTTGGTTACATTTGAGTGTGCGAAGAGGAGTAGTGATAACCATCCAGCTTGAACAATGGAACTGAAACCCATCACTTTGATCAAGAGAGAAGTCATTAGAGAGTTCATGATACAAAAGGTGCTGCCGGCTATTAAATCTAAGTGGCCACATGATGATGTCAACAAACCAATCTACATTCAACAAGACAACATACCATCTCATATTGAAGTTAACGATCCAATATTTTGTGAAGCGGCACAACAAGATGGTTTCGACATTCGTCTCACTTGTCAACCGGGAAATTCCCTAGATTTTAATATATTAGACTTGGGTTTTTTTCATGCCATACAATCAATTCAATACAAGAAAAATGCTCAAAACCTAATTCCAGTTGTGCAAGAGGTAGGTGATATGTCTATAATTCGGAAATTTGTCTATTAATTTGTTTCATGTACTAACAATGTTCTAATATCATGTAGGCATTCCACGAATATCCTCCACGTAAGGCAAACAGAATGTATCTAACCCTTCATCAAGTTTTCAAGGAAACAATGAAAGTTCACGGGTCCAACAAGTACAAGTTGCCTCACATGAAGAAGGGGACACTAGAAAGACATGTATCGCTACTGTTACAAGTCCATTGTGAAACGTCATTGGTAAATGAAGCCATAGACAAGCTTGCTGCATGAAACATTTAGGAATTTAATTCACCGAAAGTACTAGAATTTAGTTCACCGAATGTAATCGTCGTCAATCAGATTTGTTCGATGCATCTTTTTTCTTCGGTGCTTCTATGTCGATCTTCTCCTCTTCCTTCACCTCTTCTTCAATCTTGGCTGGATCAACCCGCTCTTCTTCATCGTCTAAAGGAGTACGGGGCCTTGCACCCCTTTGTCGTGAAGGACGGACGTAGGGGTGCTGCCGGACGCGCCACACGCACTGGGATGATGACGCACGACCAGCAGCCACCGCACGCGCTGCGCTCGTCACGCTGGCCCGCTGCTCGCTCAGGCACCGCGCGCGGCTCACACTCGCAAGCTGCCCGCTCACGCGCCGCACGCTGCTCGCGTTCACGGGCCGCACGCTGCTCGCGTTCACGCGCCGCGTGCGCTGCTGCCTCACGCCTGGCAGGGTTGCGCCAATAACAAGTGAGATCCGATTCGCTACTAGAAGATGGAGATGGGGCGGCTTCGAGGCCATGTGGTCTGGCTGCGCGGGGAAGAAGAAAGACAGATTAGCTGTGCTGGGAAGAAGAAAGGCGGGCTATCTGCGCGGGGAAGAAGAAAGCAAACGTCCGTGTGGTGAAGAAGCGGTGAAGAAGCAGAGGAATGCTTTTTTATTGCTGAGATGACTGTGAGAAAGGTACACCACATTTATTGCTTTCTTTTTCTTAGATAGACTCATCAGTGACAGTATATAACGACAATATTTTATTTGGTGCACTCTTGACTCGACTCTACAACGACAAGTACAAAATATTGTCGTTGTCGAGTAGAGTCAAGAGTGCATCAAATAGTGTACAAAATATTTTGTTTCCTAGTTAAAGGTAGCTGCTTTTTGTTTCCTACTCACTCCGTCCCATTCCAACTCTATTTCTGGAAACGGTCAAAGTCAAACTCATTTAAGTTTGACCAAGTTTATATAAAAATATATAAATCTCTAAGATATAAAATAAATATGTTGTGAAAATATAATTCATGGTGAATCCAATAGTACTAATATGGTGTTACGAAAGATAATATTTTGTCGTGTAGATTTGGTCAAAGTTAGATTAGTTTGACTTTGACCAATTCCAGAAATAGAGATGAAATGGGACGGAGGAGAGAGTAGTTGCGTATGCGACGGCCACGTCCTCGAAACGGCACCCCAACGGAAAGGGGAAGCACGCGTAATGGCGATGGCATCTTGCCGCCACTTGCACGCCTACCAACCCGTGGTTTCAGCGCGCGACGCGACGCGACGGTGACGGCATGCAGATGGAGATCCCTCGCCCCGAAGACCGCGTCCGAGAAGGCAGCGGGAGCGCCCGCGCCCGCTCGCCTCCCGTTTCGCGCGCGACCATGTCCACCACCACCGCGCCACCGAAGCGGTCGGCGTCCATGCCCCTCCCCGGCGCCGGCAAGGACCTCGCCCCGGCCCCGGCGGCGGCCAGCGGGCGCGCGCGGCTCCGCGGCGAGCAGCTGCGCCAGCTCCGGGAGCTCTTCCTCCGCTTCGACCTCGACGGCGACGGCAGCCTCACCAAGCTGGAGATCGCGGCCCTGCTCCGGTCGCTGGGCCTCCGCCCCGCCGCCGGGGACGAGATCCACGCCCTCATCGCCGCCATGGACGCCGACGGCAACGGCACGGTCGAGTTCGACGAGTTGGCGTCCTCCCTGGCCCCGCTGCTCCTCGGCCCGTGCCGCCCCGCCGTCGCCGTCGACCACGCGCAGCTCGCCGAGGCGTTCCGCGCCTTCGACCGCGACGGGAACGGCTTCATCTCCGCCGCCGAGCTCGCGCGCTCCATGGCACGGATGGGCCACCCCATCTGCTACGCCGAGCTCACCGACATGATGCGCGAGGCTGACACCGACGGCGACGGTGTCATCAGCTTCCAGGAGTTCACAGCCATCATGGCCAAGTCCGCCGTCGACTTCCTCGGCCTCGCCGCCTTGTGACTCCCTCATCACATTCCTTCCTAGCTCCATCCAACATCTCCCTTTCCCTTCTCTGATCGTGCATCCCTCCTCTTTTCCTTTCCATTTGACTTTGCTAGTACTACATGGATATATGTACTGAATTGGTAATTACGTCTAATGTGTGATTGTGCAAACATGATGTGACGTCCAGATTATAGCGCGTGCAATTCAAACCTTCATTAGAGCTTGTTCAAGACTTATTAAGCTCCACGAACCAGCAACAGAATCAGTGCAAGCTGCTGAAATGCATAAGCGAAACTATAAATTCAAGACACGTTTCATCTTTCTCGAGTGAGGTGTAATGCAACAGCAGTACTATATGTTACAACAGACAGCTACTGTTGTTCCAGTCCTTTTGAGCCCATAATATAGGACGTTTTCTCCAAGAATTACAAGCATGCAAGCACATGGTTAGTCAACTTATTTATACGTATGACAACCATTTTCTCTCTTAGCTTGATATAAAACTAGTTCATAAAACATTAACATGCCACAAACTAAGCATGCTCACTACACTGAGGCCCAATTTACTGAGATAATTTTTCTAATCTTCTTAGCTCCACCTTTTCATATGCATACTGGTACCAGGTAGCTCTAAAACCAAAACCCCAAAATGCATCTCCTCCACACCACATTGAAATTTAAAGCATTACTGCTAACCTGCAAAATCAACAGCAATTGTTTTCAGGATGGTTGTAGAAGACCAATTTTATTTAGAATGATTCCATCCAATGAACAGGTTAATTAGTATAGCAATAGAATGCATTTCTTCAGTTAATGATATGTCTATCAAACTATAGTCATATACATGTCTCCACAGCACCTATCAGAGCTGTCTTATGCTCAAGCTATCTGGTCTCTCCACTAAAGAAGGAGGCTGCATAAAGATAAAAAGAAAGCATACAATCATAACATGAAAAATTATTATAAACACACAAAAAGAATTTCTGATACAACTTCAGCTCTAACTTTTGGCAAAAAGCTTCAACATTCCAAACCCTTTCTCCCAGAAAAAGAATATCGGTGATGAGACTGCAGGTTGGGGTGTACCCTCAACCGTGTGACCTAGAGCCGAATATAATCTTCCACCTGGTCATAAGCTATGTTGCTGCTTCGGAGGTTTGGTTCACAGCATTGCCAGTACTTGGCCACTAGCATGTCACTCCGTCAGTGGTGGGACATCATGATCATGCAACAAAAAATGCAGGTGCCAAGGAGAAGCATGCTAAGCTGTAATTATTTGCGACCCTTTGTGCAATGTGGTGCTAAGGGCAAGCAGAGGGTGAGTATGAGAGAGCTCTTTTTCGTTTTTGTGCTTGCAAACTTTGCATTCTCTTAATACAACGACACACTTTTCCTACATATTCTAGGGGAAAAATTTATAGCTTCTACATAAGACAAGTTTACTAGCCAGTTTCCAACTTAGATCTAAACTAAACTAAACAATTCGAAGAGACTGATGGCTAACAATCTACCAGAACAGAGAAGACTACCAATATAGCAACTTTGGTTTCATAAAGCTTATCCGTACATAGTTAAATTGTTTACTAGAACCACAGTCCTTTAAATTGCATATATGATTTAACCATTTAATGTATGACCCTTCGTGATGTATAAAGACACAATAAACACAATTATTCTAAAAATAAAGTCTAAAATTAACATGCCCAAATTAAGTTGCATGCACTAACTGGTAATTTTTAATAACAAATAAATATTTTTATGCCATTATTTCATTAACTGTCTTTGTCGGGGTATGTGCAATAGAACGGTGGAAGAGCAATGCCAGACAAAAGATCATATGAAGTCCTATAACATACCTTACTCATCATTAGCGCCATCTTGGTTTGAAGCAAAAATCCCATAGTTTCCTACTAAAGAAGGAGGCCACGCCATGATGTAGGGATGAAAATGATGCGAACAGAAACTCCTGGGAAACAGCTTCTCTATCACCATTGTTTCTAAGGACAGCAACAGTATCATCTCTGATGTGGCCAAGTAGACAAAGCCATCCTTCATAGTCATGGCATGTACTGTATCATTTTTTGCCAGTGGATTATCCTCTTCATCATACAGGATCACGCGTTCAAAATCCCATCTCTCCACACCATCGTCATGAACTATGTACCTCATCATGTCAATGCTCCATGCAGTGCAATAAACAATCCAAAGAGTACCATCCATGGTTTCTCCAACTACAAAGCTGTAACCTTGCTCCAAGTACGGTGGGAGCTTCAAAACAGAGAACTCCATTGTCCTCGTGTCCAGTTTCAGCATGTGCTCCAGGTTCATGAAAGGCCAGTACAGCGTACCATTGGACTGCCACCCAAAGTAGAGCACAGCCCTCTCTGCAATGTCCACCCATTGATGGAAGAACCAACCCCCTGCCTCCGACGAGTAGACGACCACCCGCACTTCGGATTCCTTGTAGAAAAGCCAGACAAGTCGGAATGACATGGGTTCTTCATCTGAGAAAATCAAATGTACGTCAAGCGCAGTAAGTTGGCCAGGTTCCGGCGACCCTGAGTTCCTGTCAATGGGCATCTCGATGTAATCTGTCCACCGCAGGGCCAGTGGGTTGACGGTGGCGAGTAGACCGGCGTCCCAGTTCATGAGGAGGAGGTAGCCGTCCTGGCAGTCATGAATGGACCAGCTGAGGGGCACATCGCAAGCGTCGCCGTCGGGATCCAGGAGGTTGGTGAGGGCGAAGTCGCCGCCGCGGATGGCCGCGAGCACGTCAATGTCGCGGCGCAGGGCGGGCGCAAAGGACGGGAGGGCGTCCCGCTGGGGTTCCGCCACAAGGCCGAGGAGGGGGGCCGGGTGGAGCTCGCGGAAGCGGCGGCGGAAGACAGGGGAGGATGCCACCGCGCGGCGCCACGCACGGCAGGTGAGGGCGGCGCGGATGAGCGACGCGAGGGAGGGGAGGCGGAGGAAGATATCGAGCAGAATGTCCTCGCCGAGGGAGTTGATGGTGGTGGGGTTGGATAAATTTTGTGATTTCGCCGCCGGCGGCGGCGGCAGGATTAGATCACAGCCGGGGTCCATTGATGAGAAGCGGAACCGTGCGTCTGGCAATTGATGAAGGCAAATCTCAGCGAAGAGAGGTAGAGGGATAAAAAGGAAGGAGTCAAGCGTGTAACTTCTGAATTCTGATATGTTCTTTTGTAACCGAGTTAAGTTCGAACACGGTTGTGAGAGTTATGAGTGAACACGATCGTGAGGTGGAGGATTTAATATAGTCGTGTAAAAAACTTTTTGAGCTATTTGATTTCATTGTATTTTTTTACTTAAACTTTCGATTACAAAATAAATATAAAATAATGAAGCGTGAAACTATTGTTAGATAAGAGAGTTTAAGTTTAAAAATATCACGGGTGTAGGATGGAGAACGTGTGGCTCAGGAGAATTTTTTGTACGACAGACGAGAGTTGTTTACATCTAGTTGTTCTCTAATTTAAAAAGAATTTATATTCTATAATTTGTTTTATGGATTTATGAGTGAAGAATTGAAGCATAAGCTATTTTGAAATATATAACGTGTAGGATAAGAATATAGTTCAAAATGAAATAAATTAGTTGTTCAAAACGTCATATATTTCATAATAGAGTGAGTAAGATATATTCGACATTTATTTTTTATTAGTCATTCTACTCCGATCAATTATCAACTCTTAAGTGTGTTTGGTTCAACTGTGAATTCAATCTTATTTTAGCTATGAGTTATAAAAGAATTATTGTGACATGAGAGAAAGAAAAATAAAGAAAATAATTCGAATACGTAAGCAATGTGATGTGGATAATTTTTTTCAATAACTGAATGAGACATTTGGGATTAAGGTAGATTCCAATTTGTACTAGACGAATCTACATATTCTCAAGAATCCACTTTGCAATAAAGTCCTTTTAGTTGAGATTTCAAATTCTGAATATTGAATTTGGTCTGTTAAACTAAACCAAACGGACCCTTAGATACTTCACGAATTCTCCTTCCTCATCCCAATTCTCTTTCCCACAAAACAAACAAAATACTTTATTTTTCTCCAGTTTAACTCCCATTCTTTCTTGTATATTGCATTCATAGGTCTTAGTGGAAGCTAAGGCTCTGTTTGGAATTCCTAACTGCTAAAACTTAGCTATAAGAGTTCCAAACAGAGTAGCTAATAGCATAGCTAATTATTAGATAATCTTCTAGCTAATAATAATTCCATTAGCTGGTCCAATCCAGCTAATCTCAACTAATTGTTGACTAATCTTTATTCTACCCTTGCCTTTCTCCTCCCTCCCTCTCCTCCTGTTACAGAAACGAAAACGCAACCCCTCCCGAATCACGCCGCACCTCCCGAATTGCGCCGCCTCTCGAATCGTGCCCCCCCCCCCCCCCCCCCGAACCGTGCCGCTGCCCCGCCACCTCTCCCAAATCATTCCACCGCCCCTCCCAAATCGCTTCGCCGCCCCTCGTCAAATACTTTTGTATGTTGCAGTAAATGACAGCAAAAATAAAACAGAGGCACTACAATCAATTGTCTCTAGCAACCAAATAATTAGGTATGGGTTTCAAACAGCCTCCAGCTAATAATTAGTTGGTCCAATCCAGCTAATAGATTATTAGCTAGCTAATAATTAGCTTTAAGGATTCCAAGAGGCTAAATAATGTCTTGAGAAACTAACCAACACATGCCACATATTTGTTTATTTGATTCTATATATGGGTAAGCTGGTGAATGGACTTCAGTTGCATAACCAACCTCTTTATCTAGTGAAAGTGCATCTAGGATCTCCGTGGGTTTTGGATGATTGATGACGACAATTAAGTAACTAATGAGCTCATTGATCTTAAACACAGGTGTGGACTTAAGCGGAAACACAAACCCTCAAAAAGGAAAAGGATGAGAATGGCGATGTCGACTCGAAAAGAAGAAACTAGGGTTTCTAGCGTGTTGAGTGTAGACTAGTCAAATAAGTGTGAGGATGTGTGGGTAAAGTGCATAGAGATCAAGTTGGGAGCTCAAAGCGGTTTAGAGATCAAAACCTAATTAGAGAAGAGAGTTGGAAGTAGTCTGGCAGTAGTGGTCGGACTAGTCCGTGCAGGTGGCCGGACTAGTCCGCTCCTGGCCAGCCAAGTCCGTTTTCAGTCGGACCAGAAGGGTCTGACTGAGTTCGGACTAGTACGTAGTGGGACGGACTAGTCCGGGTAGTCGTGGAGTGGGTTTTGGGGACTAAGTCCCAAAATCATGGACTTGTCCATTTTAGTTCGGACCAAGAGGTCCTAACTGAGATCGGACTAGTCCGCATTGGGGGTCGGACTAGTCCGGGTTTGGAGAGAAGTGGAGTCTCAACGACTAAGTCTGGGTAGGCCGGACTAGTCCGCCCTGGAGGCTGGACTAGTCTGTGGTCTCGAGACTAGTCCGTTTTCACACGGAACAAAAGGTTCTCTGTGAGATTGGACTAGTCCGGTTGTGACCGGACTAGTCCGTTTTGAAGTGACCGTTTGAATTTGAAGTTTGGCGGGTAGTGTGACGATTGCCGCGCAGTATGACAGTTGTTAGGGACGTCAGTGGTCCCAAAGGCCGGACTAGTCCGGGCCGTAGGCCGGACTAGTCCGCCCATCTGCTGAAGTCAACACTATGAGATAGGAACCTCTATAAATAGAGGACATCTGGGTTCATTTGAACCATTCCTTGAGAAAGTTGAAACCCTAGCGCCACCACAGCAAACCTTGAGCCTCCAAAAGCCTCCATCTTGCCTACCTTCCCTCTAAATCTAATTCTTGTGTGGATTAGGGTTTGGTGAGGTGAAGAAGAGGAAGAACACCACTTTAGGCTCTCGATTTGATCTCTTGCACTTCTGATTCTTTTTGATCTGTGGCTTGAGTTGATCTTTGTGATTTGTAATTGTATTTGTGGTGGGAGCCTCAAATTGTGAGAAGCCCTAATGAATCTTGTATTCACCCCTTTCTAATAGTGGAGAACCAAGTTAGACCCTTGTGGTAAAGTTGGTGAGGGAAGGGTTGTTGAACCCGGTCCTTTGTGGACTCCTCAATGAGGACGTAGATTCCTTCGTGGGATTGAACCTCGGGATAAAATCCTTGTGTACTTTACTTTCACTTATCGCACATTGCTTCTAGGGTTAGCTTTACCGTATTTGTTCATCACTCTTGTTTCATTGTGATCCTTAGTCTCATACTTGTTTCATAACTTGTTAAAGTTCACTAAGCTATTCCAACATACCTTGCATTATAAGAATCAAACTAAAACTTGTTAGAAACACTTTTTAGGCTTTCCCTGTAGGAGGAGCGGACTAGTCCGCCTCTGAGTACTGATCTCGTTTTATTAAGTCATTTCAGGTCAATTAGCCTATTCACCCCAGTCAAAGATCGTAAACGACACTTCCCCCGGACCTGCTTAGAGAGCAACCTGCGTAGGTTCTTTAGATTCACGAGGGCTAGTCCCAGGAGATTGAGCGCAGCGAGATGATGAACACAGAGGGTTTACGTGGTTCGGGCCGCCGAAGCGTAACACCCTACGTCCACGGGAGTGCTTGTGTATTGCCTTGCTTGAGTGTGTATGAGTTTCAATCCCCTGTGAAGGTCGCCTGCTGAGTCCTTTTATAGTCCAAGGACTCTGCAGTCACAAGGTGGGCCCCGGAGCCCGACAGGTGGTCCCGGGGAGAGCCAAATCCTATACAAGATCTAGGATTAAATGTTATCTACTTCCCTTTGTCAGGGGTTTCAATGTGTCGTCCCGCCGCGTCGTGCGCCAGGGCTACACATAGTTGTTGATGATGGCAGGGCATGTCCCGCCCGTCTTGTCCCCGCAGCTCACTCGTTCGTCTTGCGTAGTGGGTCTGTACCGGCTACTTAGACAAGACAGGACACTGGAGCCTTAACTTGCGCATGCGCGACTCCGCTTCGCCTGGGGAAGGCGCGCGTACTTAATGCCTGTCTGAGCAGCGCACTCTTTCCTTTATTGCGGCCTCCTACCGCATTGAGTTGGCCGTCCGCCACGTGGTCGCACCGGAGCCTGCCTCTACGGGGAGTCGAGCGCCCGGCTGTACAGGCCACGTGGCGCCTCCGGAGCCCACCTCCGCGGAAGGGTGGAGGCTCAGCCCTGCGGTCCACGTGGTAGTTCCGGAGCCCTTCCCTGCGGGGAGACGGGCCCGGTCTCGGGGTTTCCAATGGCTACGTGGCAGCCTCAGAGCCTGCCTCGGCGGGGAGGCGAGGGTCCGATTCTGCCAGCCACGTGGCAGCCCCGGAGCCCGCCTCGGCGGGGAGACAATGGTACGGTTTTGTGTGCCACGTGGCTGCCCCGGAGCCCGCCTCGGTGGGGAGGTGAGGGTCTGGTCCTGCCGGCCACGTGGCAGCCCGGGAGCCTGCACCGACGGGGAGGTAGGATCTAGTCCTTCCCTCCACGACGTGGCAGCCTTGGACTCTGCCTCCAAGTAGAGGCCGAGTCTTTAGCTGTTTTCTCCTTGTGCGCGGGGGTACCCGGTCTGCGGGGTACCGATAGTGGCCCCCGGGCCCACCTTGGGAGAGATGATGATCCCGTGGGTAGGACCTTCATCTTGTCTTGTAAAAGTGGCACCAGCGGGCCCCCTCGGGGGGGCACCAGAGCTCGGAAAAGTGACATCGGTGGTGCCCTTGGGGACGCCGGAGCTTGGAGGTGTGTCGCCGGCGACCCCCTTGGGAGCGCTGGAGCTCGAAGAAGTGACGTCGGCGGCCCCCTTGGGGGCGAAGCTCAGAGAAGCGTCGTCGACAGCCCCCTTAGGAGCACCGAAGCTCAAATAAGTGACATTGGCGACCCCCTTGGGGGGCACTGGAGCTCACAGAAGTAACATCGTCGGCCCCCTGGGTAGCGCCGGAGCTCGGAGAAGCGTCGCCGACAGCCCCCTTGGGAGCGCCAGAGCTCGAAGAAGTGACTTCGGCGGCCCCCTTGGCGGGGGTGCCAGAGCTCGTAGGAGCGACGTCGGCGACCCGCTTGGGGACGCTGGAGCTCGAAGAAGCGTCGTTGGTGGCCCCTTTGGGAGCATCGGAGCTTGAACAAGTTACGTCGACGGCCCCCTTGGGGGGGCACCGGAGCTCGCAGGAGCGACGTCGGTGACCCGCTTGGGGACGCCGGAGCTCCGAGAAGTGACGTCAGTGGCCCCCTTGGGGGGCGCCGGAGCTCGGCGAAGCGCCGCCGACGCCTACCACAGACGCATAGAACGTCAGCGGCGGGCTCCCAATATGTCCTACACACACGGTAGATAAAAAGTAATTTTGCTCACTAGTCACCCCTTCCCTGCTCTTTAGTTTCGTTATGGCTTATAGTCCTTAGCTAAGATACGGGACATGGGTAATTCGGTGCGACAACATCCTGGGTATGGTCGCTACCTTGCTCAGGGCATGAGCCGTCCGGCCTCCTGTACTCAGCTGTTAGCACTGGGAGGCAAGGTGTGTATGCTTAGGTTACAGAACCAGGCTAAGCAAGTTGTACACCCTGGACCTCCAGCTCGGTGTTAGCCTTTCAGGAGTGAGAACCATTCGGCACCACGGACCCCGAGCAAAAACGACCATCAGACCCAAAACACATTACAGGTACCTCATGCGGATCCGCCTTTAGCAGGATAGCACAACTCCAACTAGGACAAGACAGAAGAAAATTGGGGACGTCAGAGCTCCGAGAAGTGACGTCAGCGGCCCCCTTGGGGGGCACCGGAGCTCGTCGAAGCGCTGCCGGCGCCTACCACAGATGCATAGAACATCAGCAACGGGCTCCCTATATGTCCTGCACACACGGTAGATAAAAAGTAATTTTGCTCACCAGTCACCCCTTCCCTGCTCTTTAGTTTCGTTATGGCTTACAGTCCTTAGCTAAGATACGTGGCATGGGTAATTCGGTGCAACAACATCCAGGGTATGGTCGCTACCTTGCTCAGGGCATGAGCCGTCCGACCTCCTGTACTCAGCTGTTAGCACTGGGAGGCAAGGTGTGTATGCTTAGGGTACGGAACCAGGCTAAGCAAGTTGCACACCGTGGACCTCCAGCTCGGCGTTAGCCTTTCAGGAGTGAGAACCATTCGGCACCACGGACCCTGAGCAAGAAAACGACCATCGGACCCCAAACACATTACATGTACCTCATGCGGATCCGCCTTTAGCAGGATAACACAACTCCAACTAGGACGAGACAGAAGAAATGTAACTGAGCATATGGCAGACATATGCGAAAGTAAGCAAAAAACTTAAAGTATAATGTAAATAATTTTGCTCGTCGGTTACTCCCTTCCTGCCTTTAGTCTCGTTATGTCTTACAGCCCAAGCCCGACTTACGGTGTGTGGGTAATTCAGTGTGATGGTATCTGAGTTACGGTTATCGCCCTGCTCAGGAGTGTGTGCTGTCCGACCCCCTGTACTCAGCTGTTAGCTCTGAAGAGGCAAAGTGTACACACTTAGGGTGCAGGACCAGGCTAAGCAGGTTGTACACTCTGGACCTCCCACGGGCATTAGCTTTTCAGGGGAGTGACCATTCGGTGCCACAGGCTCCCGGACAGGAAAACAACCAAAGAACCCAAATACATCACAGGAACCACAAACAGACCTGCCAGCAACATAATTGCATAACTACACTAGAAGCGAGACAAGAAGAGAGTGCCCTAGCATATGACAGAGAATATGCGAGAACGAGCATGGCCTGGAGGAGCTAGTATTGGAACAGGTGTTCACCATACTGCTGGTGAAGATTCTTGCAGGAGGAGCCCCCCTACCTAGCGCGCCAAATGTCGAAGGTCGTAAACGACACTTCCCCCGGACCTGCTTAGAGAGCACCCCGCGGAGGTTATTTAGATTCACGAGGGCTAGTCCTAGGAGATTGAGCGCAGCAAGATGATGAACACAGAGGGTTTACGTGGTTCGGGCTGCCGGAGCGTAACACCCTACATCCACGGGAGTGCTTGTGTATTGCCTTGCTTGAGCATGTATGAGTTTCGATCCCCTGTGAAGGTCGCTTGCTGAGTCCTTTTATAGTCCAAGGACTCTACAGTCACAAGGTGGGCCCCAAGGCCCAACAGGTGGTCTCGGGGAGAGCCAAATCCTATACAAGATCTAGGATTAAATGCTATCTACTTCCCTTTGTCAGGGGCTTCAATGTGTCGTCCCGCCGCGTCGTGCGCGAGGGCTACACATAGTTGTTGATGATGGTAGGGCATGTCCCGCATGTCTTGTCCCCACGGCTCACTTGTACGTCTTGCACAGTGGGTCTGTACTGACTACTTGGACAAGACAGGACACTGGAGCCTTGACTTGCGCATGCGCGACTCCGCTTCGCCTGGGGAAGGCGCGCGTACTTAATACCTATCTGAGCGGCGCACTCTTTCCTTTACTGCGACCTCCTACCACATTGAGTTGGCCGTCTGCCACGTGGTCGCACCAGAGCCTGCCTCTGCGGGGAGTCGAGCGCCCGGTTGTACACGCCACGTGGCGCCTCCAGAGCCCACCACCGCGGAAGGGCGGAGGCTCAGCCCTGCGGGCCACGTGGTAGTTCCGGAGCCCTTCCCTACGGGGAGACGGGCCTGGTCCCGGGGGTTCCAATGGCTACGTGGCAGCCCCGGAGCCCGCCACGGCGGGGAGGCGAGGATCCGGTTCTACCGGCCACGTGGCAACCCCGGAGCCCGCTTCGGCGGGGAGGCGAGGGTTCTGTTCTGTGTGCCTTGTGGCTGCCCCGAAGCCCACCTCGGCGGGGAGGCAAGGGTCCAGTCCTGCCGGCCACGTGGCAGCCCGGGAGCCCACCCCAGCGGGGAGGTAGGATCTGGTCCTTCCCTCCACGACGTGGCAGCCTCGGACTCTGCCTCCAAGTAGAGGTCGAGTCTTTAGCCGTTTTCTTCTTGTGCGCGGGAGTACCCGGTCTGCGGGGTACCGACAACCCCCCCCCCCTCTAGGAAACTTTCAATTGGTATCAGAGCAGGACTCTCTCAAAGAGTCTAACAACTTGGAGAGAAGATGGCTGGAGTGGGGTATGACGAGGTCTCGACAAATGAGATCCAGGCAACCCAAGAGGAGGTGCTTGTCTACCAAGACAAGTCGACGGATGACGAAGAGACTCGCCAGCTCAAGGCGAAACTTCGAGAGAAGTTGAAGATTCCAAAGGTTGACTCCTCGACCTCTACAACCAACAAGACTACAGCTATGAACGTCTTGTCTCCAACAACCACTACCTTTCTATCCTATTGGGGGAACCTCCCCAATTCGATGGAAACGACTATGGAATGTGGAAGCACAACATGAAGATCCATCTCGTGTCACTCAATCCCTCTTTGTGGCAAATTGTGTTGACCGGGGTGCACATCCCGAAGAATGAAGAAGACATCACTCCGGAGCAAGCCGTGCTCCTTCACCGCAATGCCCAAGCGGTCGGAGTGATCGTCTCATCTCTCTCAAGAGATGAGTTCAACCGAGTGGATGGACTTGAGGTGGCCAAAGATATTTGAGACATCCTCAAGACGGCTCATGAAGGCAACCGAGTCGTGAAGGAAGCCCAGATTGAGCTCATTGAAGGAGAGCTCGGGAGGTTTGCCATTATGGATGGTGAATCTCTCCAAGAAATGTACCGCATAAAGCTGCTCATCAACAAGAGCAGATCTTATGGCTGCACCAAGTGGACGGACCACGAAGTGGTGAAGAGAATGATTCAGACATTCATGCCTAGAAACGTCTCTATCGGTACCCCGTAGAATGGGTACCCCCGCGCACAGAGAGAAAACCGCTAAGGACGCCGCCTCTGCTTAAGAGGCCGAATCCGAGGCTGACACGTCGTGGAGGGAAGGACCATATCCTACCTCTCCGTCGGGGGAGGCTCCCAAGCTGCCACGTGGCCGGCAGAACTGGACCCTCGCCTCCCCGCTGAGGCGGGCTCCGGAGCCACCACGTGGTCAGTCGGGACCTCAGGGCCAGGCTCGCATCCTCGCAAGGAAACGCACCGGAACTACCACGTGGTCTGCAGGGCTGAGCCTCCACCCCTCCATAGGGGTGGGCTCCGGATGCGCCACGTGGCTTGTTCCGTCAAGTGCTCAACTTCCCACAGAGGCAGGCTCCAGCGCAACCACGTGGCGGACGACCAACTCAGTGCGGTAGGAAGCCGCAGTAAAGGAAGGTGTGCGCTGCTCAGACAGGCATTAAGTACGCGCGCTTTCCCCAGGCAAGCTGAGTCGCGCATGCGAATGTCAAGGCTCCAGTGTCCTGTCTTGTCCGAGTAGCCGGTACAGACCCACGCCACAAGGCAGATGAATGGGCCGCGAGGACAAGACGGACGGGACGTGCACGACCATCATCACCAACTATGTGTAGCCCTGGTGCACGACGCGGCGGGACGGCGCATTGACACCCATGACAAAGGGAAGTAGATAGCAATTAATCCTAGATCTTGTATAGGATTTGGCTCTCCCCGGGACCATCTGTCGGGTCCTGGGGGCTCACCTTGTGACTGCAGAGTCCTTGAACTATAAAAGGGCTCGACATACGACCTTGGCAAAGGATGGGAAAATTGAAGACTCATACACGCTCGTACAAGGCAATACACAAACACTCCCGTGGACGTAGGGTATTACACTCCGGCGGTCCGAACCACGTAAATCCTCTGTGTTCATCATCCTGCTGTGTTCGATCTCCTCGAACTAGCCCTCATGAATCCAAAGAACCTCCGCGGGCTGCTCTCTAAGAAGGTCCGGGGGAAGTGTCGTTTACGACCTTCGACATTTGGCGCGCCAGGTAGGGGGCTTTTCCCCGTCAAGATCTCCACCAGTAGCAATGGTGAATGACCAATCCAATGTCGGTTCATCCAGGGCGCAGTCTCGGCGGCATACAGTGGCGGAGGATCAGGCGTCATCTCGCTCTAGGGCAGGCTACCGCTCTAGGGCAGGAAGGTTAGGACCTTCACGTCGCTCTGCTGTCACTTCACTGGCTGCAGGCCGACATGCCACTCCGTGGCATACTCCGGCCGTGACAGCAATCACGGCGCCGCCGGCTGCAAGCCCGGAGAGTGCGCACGGAGCAGCGCGCACACTGCTCCACAACCCTCCTGCTGGGGATGCTCCTTAGGGAGCAGCTCAGCAGTGGATCAACGACGTTGACCACCTCGTCACCGCCGCGCTCAACGCGCCTCCACCGAGGGAGACACATGCTCAGCTGATGCATGTGTCATTGTCGTGGACGCCGACAATCGACTGGTGCGCTGTGGGCTAGCCAGACATCAACCACCCGGGCCACGGGGGAAACGCCTTTCTTCTTGGTGTACGAGGCAGAGGCCGTCCTCCCCCCAGAAATTACCATGGGCTCCCCCCGTGCCCGGAGGTACGATGAAGCCGCGCAGAACCAGCTCCGACGTGAAGACCTGGACCTCGTCGACGAAGGACGAGTGCGAGCGGCTCTCTGAAATGCACGGTACAAGCAGGCGCTCCAGCGCTACCACCAGAGGACCGTGCGGAGTAGGGAGCTAAAGGTAGACGACCTGGTGTTGCGCCGCATACTCTCCCGGGAAGGGTCTAACAAACTCTCCCCCAGCTGGGAGGGTCCCTTCTGGGTAACAGAGGTTTGCCGCCCAGGATGCGTCCGCCTGGCTACGGAGGATGGATAGCGATTACCCAACCCATGGAACATCGAGCACCTCCGTAAGCTCTACCCCTAGACCAGGGTTGGGACAATGTTATTTCATTGTAAAAGTTACATATTGTCTTAGGACAGCACTTAGGCTAGGGGGATGGGGCTCCGAGTGCACATTCTGCTTAGCCTGGTCCAGAACCCTAAGTAGGTGCACTCGGCTTCATCCGACACCCAGGCCGGGTTATACCGTTTTATGAGAAACTACAATGAAAGAATGTTGTCCTGCCTGGTATAGGGTTTGTCAATTCAAAAATTATCTTTAATTTTTATGATGTTGCTGCAAGCCCGCCATAGCACGTGATCTATCATGAGCGCTGTCATTTTTCCCCTGCTTTAGCAATAGTGGGAGCCTTGCTATCTGGATTGCAGGTGGGGTTGCTTGAGGTACCTGCAATGTGCCTGGGGCCTCGAATGTTCCAATACTCGGGGGCCTGTGTCTCCAGATGGTCTCCCCCGGAAAAGGCTTACGCCAAGCGGAAGGTCCAGGGGCACAGTCTGCTTAGCATGGTCTTGTACCCTAAGCATGTGCGCTCTGCCTCCCCAGCGCTACAGTCGAGTATTGGGGGCCAGATGGACCACCCTTGGGTAGTATGGACAACGAGTCCTAGGTGCAGATGCACTAAATTACCCAAGCCCCACGAGTCAGCCCAGGATCGTAAGACAAGCGACACTACAAAAAGAGCAGGGGTGAAGTGACCACCGGACATAATTACTTCTCTTTTTTAATCTGTATACAGGTATTTGAGGAAGTTATTCCGGCAACCACCGTCAGAGTACCCGCGAAGACAGTGGGCACCGCTGGACTGGAGCTCCGGCGGTACCCCCAGGGGGCCCGCTGTCGACCTATCACCGAAGATGGCGGGCACCGCGAGACTGGAGCTTCGGCGGCACCCCCAGGGGGCCCGCTGTCAACCTATCACCAAAGATGGCAGGCACCGCCGGACTGAAGCTCCGGGGGCACCCCCAGGGGGCCCGCTGTCGACCTCTCAATAAAGATGGTGGCCACCACCGGACTGAAGCTCCGGCGGCACCCCCAGGGGTGAAAGTGCATCTAGGTTCCCCGTGGGTTTTGGATGATTGATGACGACAATTAAGTCGCTAATGAGCTCATGTGATCTTAGCACAGGTGTGGACTCGATCGGAGACGCAAACCCTCAAAAAGGAAAAGGAATGAAACGGAGTCAACTCGAAGCGTAGAAACTAGGGTTTCTAGCGTGTTGAGTTAGACTAGCCGTAGAAATAGGAGGGTGTGTGCGTAAAGTGCAATGAGATCAAAGTAGGAGCTCAAGAGTGGTGGTTGAGGTAGAAATCCTATTTGAAGTTGAAGTTAGAGTAGTCTGGCAGGAATGGCCGGACTAGTCCGCCTTAGGGCCGGACTAGTCCGCTCCTGGCCAGACTAGTCCATTTTCACACGGACCAGAAGGTCCTATGTGACTTCGGACTAGTCCGTAGTGGACGGGACTAGTCCGGGGTACCCCTTGAAGTGGAGTTTCGGGACTAAGTCCTAGAGAGCGGACTTGTCCGTTTTGGGGCGGACCAAAAGGTCCTGTGTGAGATCGGACTAGTCCGTCCTTGGGCCGGACTAGTCCGTGGTGCTGAGTGCAGAGAGGTTTTGTGACTAAGTCTGGGAAGGCCGGACTAGTCTGCCCTTGGGGCCGGACTAGTCCGTGGTCTCCAGACTAGTCCGTTTTCACACGGAACAAAAGGTTCTGTGTGAGATCGGACTAGTCCGGTAAGGGCCGGACTAGTCCGTTGTTGAAGTGACCGTTTGAATTTGAAGTTTGGCGGGTAGTGTGACGATAGCGTGTCAGCTGTCGGGGCCTGACAAGAGGTCAGTGGTCCCCTAGGCCGGACTAGTCCGGGCCTGAGGCCAGACTAGTCCGCCCTTTTGCTGAGGTCAGCAGTTTGGGCTCGGGACTCCTATAAAAAGAGGACCCCCGGCCTCATTTCAAACGCTCTCGAACCCTAGCGCCGCCACAGCCAACTTGGAGCACTCTTAAGCCTCTTTCTTGCCAACTTTCTCTCTAAAACTAATTCTTGTGTGGATTAGGGTTTAGTGAGGTCGAGAAGAGGAAGAACATCGCGCTTGTGCTCCCGGTTTGATCTCTTGCACTCATTGAGTCTTTGTGAGCTGTGTGTTGAGTGTGTTTGCGTTGTTGATCATCTTTGTGGTGTGGGAGCCTCAGATTGTGAGAAGCCCCAACGAATCTTGTATTCACACTTTGAGATAGTGGAGAACCAAGTTAGGCCCGTGCGGTAAACTTGGTGAGGGAAGGGTTGCTGAACCCGGTCCTTTGTGGACTCCTCAACGGGGAGTAGATTCTTGTGTGGAATCGAACCTCGGGATAAAATTCCTGGTGTCTCCGTGTTCTTCGCATTTTGTTTATCACTTACTTCGTTCTAGGGTTGCTAGTCTTGTTTTGAGCCTCACATTGTTTAATCTTGTTAAAACTTGACTCACTCTTGTGTTGATAGATTCTAAACTTGTATTAAACATATCCTCACCTGTAGCCTCGAGAAAATCCCCTTAAAACTTGCTAGAAACACTTTTTAGGGATCCTCACGCAGGCTGACCGGACTAGTCCGCCCCCAGACCGGACTAGTCCGCCCCCTGTGATTTAATCTCGTTTTATTAAGTCATTTCCTAGGTCGATTAGCCTATTCACCCCCCCTCTAGGCAACTTTCAATTGGTATCAGAGCAGGACTCTCCACAAAGAGTCTAACAACTCGGAGAGATGGCCAGAGTGGTGTTTGAAGAGGTGTCGACCAACGACTCTCAACCGACACGTGAGGAGACAATGGCTTATCAAGACAAGCCAACGGATGATGAGGAGACTCGCCAGCTCAAGGCGAAGCTCCGCGAGAAGTTGAAGATTGCTGTGGTTGAGCCGTCAAGCTCATCAAGTGGTGGCGGCGGGGTCAACTACAACCGACAAGGGTTCAACTATGAACGCCTTGCCGCCAACAACCACTACCTCTCCATCCCATTGGTGAAACCTCCTCAATTCGATGGAACTGACTACGGGATGTGGAAACACAACATGAAGATCCACCTCGTGTCACTCAATCCGGCATTGTGGCAAATTGTCATGACCGGGGTGGAGATCCCGAAGGATGAGGACAACATCACGCAAGAACAAGCCATCCTCATCCACCGCAACGCTCAAGCTGCGGGTGTGATCATCTCATCTCTCTCAAGAGATGAGTTCAACCGCGTCAATGGTCTTGAGGTGGCCAAAGACATATGGAACACCCTCAAGACGGCACATGAAGGGAATAGGGTGGTCAAGGAGGCAAAGATCGAGCTCATCGAAGGAGAGCTTGGGAGATTCGCCATCTTGGATGGTGAATCCCCCCAAGACATGTACAACCGGTTGAAGGTGCTTATCAACAAGAGCCGATCATATGGCTGCACCAAGTGGACCGACCACGAGGTTGTGAAGAGGATGATCCGGGCATTTATGCCTAGGAACGTCGCCCTTTGCTCCATGATTCGAGAAAGCCCGGGGTTCACTCAAATGACCCCGGAGGAGGTCCTTGGTAGGATCATTAACCACGAGATCATGGAGAAGGAGGTGCTCTTCTACAACGACCTTCAGAAATTCACCGCCTCCAAGATGAAGAACGTTGCACTCAAGGCAACACCCTCTTCAAAGGAGCAAGAGGAAAGTGATGAGGAGAGCCTCGACACCGATGAGGAAGAGGCATTCTTCATCAACAAGTTTAGGAGAATGATGAGGAGGAAGAAAGGTGGATACAACCATGAGGGCAAAGGGAAGGAAAGAGCAAGGGCCAAATCAAAAAGGTCTTGCTACAATTGTGGCGAGTATGGGCACTTCATCGCTGATTGCCCACATGAAGAAGCGAAGAAGAAGAAGGAGGGCAAGCCTCAAGACAAGAAATTTTTCAAGAAGAAGAGGCCCTCCGGACAAGCACACTTGGGGAAGGAGTGGGACTCTAACGATGAGTCCTCCTCCGAAGAAGAAGAGGAGAAGATGGCTACCATAGCCATCGGGAGGAGCTCCAAGGGAAGCAAGCTCTTCCCCAACCTCAACGACGACTACAAACCTACTTGCCTCATGGCAAGGGAGGGAAAGAGAAAGGTAACATCTCATCCCTCCTCCACAACCTCCTCTCAAGACGAATTTGATAGTGCTAGTGAGAATGAACACATGTTTAAGGACATAAGCAAAAGCACCTTGCGAAGGATGAAATTGCTTATGGATGAGATCTTTGAGAAGGAGGATCTCATCAATAGACAAGAGGACATGCTCATCCTTGAGAATGAGAGGTGTCGAGAGCTTGATGAGCTCCTTGAGCTCGAAAGAGAGAAGAGCAAGGCATTGGAACACGAACTTGATCTAAGTAAGAAAACGTGTTCAAGTCTTGAGGAGAAGACAATTGAGCTCAAGGATGAACTTGGGAACTTGTCAAAAGTTAACAAAATCCTTGAGTCTCAAGTTGAGTCTCTCAAGAACAATGTAGCCTCTTCCTCCAAGAGCTCAACCGACTCAAAGGCCTCATCCAATGCAACTCCGCCTTGCAAGTGCTCTAACTTAATCCTTAAGCTTAAGGATGAACTCAACTCAGCACAAGGCAAGCAAGCACCTAAGGGTGCCATCTTTGACAAGGAGAAGGTGGCGTATGCACGAAGTGCATACACCAACACAAGACCTCCCCATGTCAAGGATGGTCTTGGCTATACTAGAGGTGGAAGGCATAACGCCAAAACCTCCAAGTATGGCAAAGACATGATTGTCTTTGTTAAGGGGAGTTCATCCCCAACTAAAATTGAAAAGAACTCACCCTCTAGCAACAAATTGCCTAAATCTGAATCGCATCCTCTATTTCATGATTTTGATGCATCTTATGTGCTTAAGAGGAACAAACACGGCAAAGTGTTTGCTAGATATGTTGGGCCACTCCGCAAGAGCCCCAAGCCTTGCGTGTGGGTGCCCAAATGCCTAACTACTAACGTGAAAGGACCCAACTCCGCTTGGGTACCTAAATGGAAGGCATAAATTTGTTTTGTAGGCTTACTCCTCCGGCGGATCGAAATGGGTGTTGGATAGTGGATGTACCAACCACATGACCGGAGAGAGGAGCATGTTCATAGAGTATGAGGAGAACGAGGACCCAAGTGAAGGAATCTTCTTTGGGGATAATAGCCAAGGGAAAATCCTTGGCTCCGGTAAAATTGCTATCTCCTCTTCGCATACTTTATCTAATGTTTTGCATGTTGATTCCCTAGACTATAATCTCCTATCCATATCACAGCTTTGTGATAAAGGATATAAGTGCGTTTTCTCCAGTGAGGGTGTGAATGTTCTGAGAGAGGGTAATGACTCAATAGCCTTTAAGGGAGTGCTCAAGGAAAAGCTCTATCTTGTGGATTTTACCACGGATAAAGCTCAACTTGACACATGCTTAATGGCAAAAACCAACATGGGATGGCTTTGGCATAGAAGGCTAGCCCATGTTGGAATGAGGAACCTTCAAAAACTCCTTAAGGGAGAGCACGTTCGTGGCCTAAAGGATGTGGTATTTGATAAGGATAGGCCATGTGGTGCGTGTCAAGCGGGAAAGCAAGTAGGAGCTCAACACCCCTCTAAGAATGTCATGACGACAACTAGACCTTTGGAGTTACTCCATATGGATCTTTTTGGCCCCATTGCTTACATTAGCATTGGTGGCAACAAGTATGGTCTAGTCATCGTTGATGACTTCTCTAGATATACTTGGGTGTTCTTCTTGCATGATAAGAGTGAAACCCCCGGTGTCCTCAAGAAATTCCTAAGGAGAGCTCAAAATGAGTTCACCTTAAGGATAAAGGCTATAAGGAGTGACAATGGCACCGAATTCAAGAACATGCAAGTAGAAGAGTTCCTAGATGAGGAGGGAATCAAGCATGAGTTATCCGCTCCCTATTCTCCACAACAAAATGGAATTGCCGAAAGAAAGAATAGGATGCTTATTGAGATGTCAAGGACGATGCTAGATGAGTACAAAACATCGGACCGGTTTTGGGCGAAAGCGGTTAACACCGCTTGCCATGCCGTAAACCTATTGTACCTTCATCGCCTCCTCAAGAAGACTCCTTATGAGCTTCTCGTTGGTAAGAAACCCAATGTTTCCTACTTTCGTGTTTTTGGTAGCAAGTGTTATATCCTCAACAAGAAGCCTAGGACTTCAAAGTTTGCTTCAAAGTCCGATGAGGGTTTCTTGCTTGGATATGACTCAAACACTCATGCGTACCGTGTGTTCAACAAATCCTCCGGAATTGTTGAAGTAGCACGTGACGTAGTGTTTGACGAAACCAATGGCTCTCAAGTGGAGCAAGTTGATCAACATGCCCTTGATCAAGAGGAACCTCCACTAGAAGCTCTAAGGAGAATGGCACTTGGAGATGTTCGCCCACAAGAACCAACTCAAAGCCCAAGTGACCATCATCATTATGAAGTAGGTCAAACCCCCATTGGACAAGTTGGAGATCCACTAGATACTCCCCAAAATGATAATGGGAATGAAGATCAAAGGGGAGGCCTGGATCAAGGGGGAGACCAAAGTGAAGAAGATGAAACAAGTGAATCAAGAGCTCAACCTCCGCATCCCCGCGTTCATCAAAGTGTTCAACGGGATCATCCCGTTGAAAACATTCTAGGAGACATCACAAGAGGAGTAACAACACGTTCACGTGTTGCAAACTTTTGTGAGCATTTCTCCTTTGTCTCATCCTTGGAACCCCATAAGATTGAAGATGCCTTAAGAGATCCGGATTGGGTAGTTGCCATGCAAGAGGAGCTCAACAACTTTGAAAGGAACAAGGTTTGGGAGCTTGTCAAGCGCCCACAGGCCAATGTTGTTGGAACCAAGTGGGTGTTCCGCAACAAACAAGATGAGCATGGCGTGGTAACTAGGAACAAGGCACGACTTGTGGCAAAAGGGTACTCACAAGTTGAAGGATTAGATTTTGATGAGACATTTGCTCCCGTAGCTAGGCTTGAGTCAATTCGGATATTACTAGCCTTTGCTACTCATCATGACTTCAAGCTCTACCAAATGGATGTTAAGAGTGCATTCCTTAATGGCCCAATCAAGGAAGAAGTTTATGTAGAGCAACCTCCAGGGTTTGAAGACCAAGACTATCCTAACCATGTTTACAAATTGGGAAAGGCTCTTTATGGCCTCAAGCAAGCTCCTAGAGCTTGGTATGAGTGCCTAAGAGACTTTCTAGTTGAAAATGGTTTTAGGATAGGCAAAGCGGATTATACTCTTTTCACAAAGCACTTCAACGAAGATCTTTTTGTGTGCCAAATATATGTGGATGACATCATATTTGGTTCCACAAATAAGGTGTTTTGTGATGAGTTCTCCAAGATAATGACGGAGAGGTTTGAAATGTCCATGATGGGTGAGTTGAAGTTCTTTCTAGGATTTCAAGTAAAACAACTCAAAGAAGGGACGTTCATAAGTCAAACTAAGTATACACAAGATATTCTAAGGAAGTTTGACATGGATAAGGCAAAACCCATCAAAACCCCTATGGGGACAAATGGACACCTAGACCTAAATGAGGATGGTCCAAGTGTGGATCAAAAGTTATATAGGTCTATGATTGGTTCACTTCTCTATCTTTGTGCATCTAGGCCCGATATCATGCTAAGTGTGTGTATGTGTGCTCGCTTTCAAGCGGCACCTAAGGCTTGTCATTTGACCGCCGTTAAAAGGATCTTGAGATATCTAGTACACACACCTTCCCTAGGACTTTGGTACCCCAAAGGATCTAAGTTTAACCTCATTGGATATTCCGATGCGGACTATGCGGGGTGCAAAGTTGATAGGAAGAGCACATCGGGTACATGCCAATTCTTGGGTCGATCTCTAGTGTCTTGGTCCTCCAAGAAGCAAAACTCTATTGATCTCTCCACCGCCGAAGCGGAATATGTTGCAGCCGGAAGTTGTTGTGCACAACTTCTTTGGATGCGACAAACCCTTAGGGATTATGGGATTAACTTGCGCAACATTCCACTCTTGTGTGACAACGAGAGTGCCATCAAGATAGCCCATAATCCGGTGGAGCACTCTAGGACCAAACACATAGACATTCGACACCATTTCTTGCGAGATCACTCAATGAAGGGAGATATTGTAATTTCTCATGTGAGGACGAAACATCAACTCGCGGATATCTTCACCAAGCCTCTTGATGAGAAGCGTTTCTGTGAGCTAAGAAGTGAGCTCAACATTTTGGATTCTAGGAATGTGGCTTAAACCACATTTCTCACTTTTTGAGCTATTTCGAAAAACTCTTCTTTATCGTGATTTCTCTTCAAAATCCGTTTGAGAAAACTTTTTCTTGAAAATTGATCATGTTTTTATCACATTCTTTCTTTAATTATCATGTTTGTATTGATTGCTATTCATAAGGACCAATAGCATGTGTGCAACTCAAAAACATCGCTTCTCAGCCCAATCGGACCGGACTAGTCCGCCCTTGTGGACGGACAAGTCCGGGTCCAACCTAGTCCGCGGCTGGTCCGCAAACCGGACTAGTCCGCCCTTCAACCGGACAAGTCCGGATCCGGACTAGTCTGGGTCTGGTCCGCTGACCGGACTAGTCCGGCCCCTCAACCGGACTAGTCCGGCCCTTGGGGACTTAAAACCCCCAGGCGGCCCAGACCCCTCCTCTCCTTCCTCTCACTTGACCCTCTCCCTCTCCCACGCTCAAGCAACCGCCTTTTTGGCGATTTTTCGCTCCATCCACCAAATCTCGATTCCAATCCGTGCATTGGAGCCCTTGGGAGTGAGGGATCGTTTCCCCGCGCTTCACCTTCGCAATCCATCATCGATTTCGTCGATTCTCACGGATTTAAGAAGGTATTCTAGCTTTTTCAAAAACTTTCCCCATTTTTGATTCTTTAGGTTTTTGATAGGAACACCTTCATAGATATTGCTCCATATATCCTTGTGATCATAGCCTAGGAGTATTGCGCGCTGATCCGAAGATTTTTTCGACGATTCGATTAGGGTTAGGGTTTATCCTGTGCAACCCGGACTAGTCCGGCCAATGGCGGACAAGTCCGCCTGGCGGACTAGTCCGCCCCTAGGGCGGACAAGTCCGGTTTGCACAGAGCAAACCCTAGTCCTAGTCTTCTCTCGAGACTTCTTCCGCAATGCTTTCATCTCCTTGAACTCATACCTTCCCGTCTGTGTATTTTCCGCAGCATGTCAAACTCGGAGCGCTCCCCTTCTCGTCTCAACCCCGCGGGCGATGAAGAACGCCCAGAGACCTATCGGGGCCGCACCGAGGAGAGAGGTGCGGAAATACCCCGGGAGGGCCGCACCAAGGCTCAAATCGTCGGAGCAAGGACGAAGGCTGCCCTCATTAAGGTGCAGAAAGAAAAAGAAGAAAGGCGGTTGAAGGCACTCGAAGCCTCCAAAGTAGCTGCCACTATCTACAATGAGGAAGAAGCCTTGGCACGAGCAACTGCCGAATCTCTCAAGGAGCTAAGGAGGAAGAAAAGGCAAGACAGGGAGACTCACAACTCCAGGGCCGCTGAGGCCAATGCTCCCAAAAGGAAGAGACTCGTCACTGCTGGCGAGAAGGCAAAGGGCAAGGAGCAAGCCCAAAGGGAAGAAGAGCCCAGGGTCGAGCGTGACCCTAAGAAAGGAAAGGCTCCGGCTCCTGTCGAGCTGAAAAAGAAGAAGCCCTCTGTCAAGGTGCCCGCCAAGAAGGCACCTGGAGGGGTAGCCATTCGTGAAAAAGGGAAGGCCCAAGCTGTTGGCCCTCTGGTGATGCACAGTCCAGCACGTAATCCAAACCGTCAGCCCAACCTCTCAGCCAACACATTCAAAGGAAAAGGAGCTGAGAAGGCCAGGAGGCTCAGAGACGAGAATGTCTATAGGTATGAGAGGTCCACCCCGACCCTCGGTTCTGGTGTGACTTCCATTGCGATTACTATCGCACAGTCTACCAGGCCATGAAGAAGCCAGTGATCCAGGCTCAATGGGTGGACTGGACCAATATGGCCAAGAAGAAGCACGAGGTGTTTGACGCAGTGATCGAGGCAGCTGAGCGCCACGGAATCAAGGACATTCTCGGGTTCAAGTATGACTGGAATGAGGAGGTCATTGTTCAGTTCTATACCACGGTTCACTTCCACTCGCGTGGTGACCGTGCAATCACTTGGATGACCAACTGTGAGCAGTACTATGCCACCTTTGAGGTGTTTGCTCAGGCTCTTGGTCTGGAGAGTCACCTGGACCATGAGATCATCATCTCCAATCTCAAGGCCATGGACAGGGATGACATGAGCTATATGTACCCTCCTCATGTCAAGTGTGAAGCTGGACTGGCCAGGAACATCCTCCCGTTCTACAGCATCCTCAACAGAATTCTTAGGAGGACAGTGGCTCCGAAGGAAGGGGATACAGGGATCATCCAGGGTCACCTCAGGCACCTGTTGGCTCTCATCGATGGACATGAGATATTCAACCTAGTAGATTAGATCTTTGATGATATCTACAACATCTCACACACACCCAACCGTGCCTGTGGTTACGCCCCGTACATTATGTGTCTGATCGAGAAGGTGTCCGGGCTTGTGTTTGTGAAGGACACCACTCACCAGCCTCTCCGACCCCAGATGCCTCCTGCTGTCCAGATCCCTCCGCGCCGGAAGAACGCGGATCCTCCCTCTCAGCCGGAGGAACCTCGTGGTGGAGCCTCTCGCCGTGCCACTCACTCACCCGGTGGCTCCTCCAGCAGCGGAGTCCTCAAGTTTCTTAGTTCCATCTTCACCTCGTGCCGCAAAGCCGAGGTGCGAGCTCAGCGGACTGAGAGGTACATGAGGAAGCTCTGCGACAAGATGGAGATTCCGATGAGCCCTGAGGCCTCCGATGACGAGCTCACTCCTTACCCCCTTCTCACCCCCGAGGAGTTGGCACTCTTGGGTGAGACGGAGGGTACCTCCTCACCGGGCTCCGACGATGACGACGACGATCATGAGGAAGACGTTGAGGACCCGGAGGCCACGGAGAGTGACTCCCGCGACGGCGATAGTGACGAGGACGAGGACTAGCTCTTGGGTCCTTGTCCCCCTCTTCTTTTCCTTTTTGGTGCCTTGATGCCAAAGGGGGAGAGTTAGGGGGAGTCAGCTAGTCCGTTGTATGTGTATGGAGGGAGTAGCAGTCTTTTGTGTTTTGTGTGGTGTGTTCTTGTCATTTGGACCTCTCTTGTAACTTATTCATGCTACTTGGTCGTTTACATTTGTGCAAGACTTGCTAATGTTGTTAAATATCAATATAATGTTCCTATTGCCAATCTTTTGATTATATTGATGCTTTTTATGTCTTGTCACAATTGTTGAGCACATCACGTAGGCACCCCACCATAACGTGTGTGGGTATGAAAGATCTCCTCCACCTGTTTTACATGCTGCATACATTAAGGGGGAGTCATTCATACGCACACAAGTTATGAAAACCAATTTTTATACTCTTATTTGTGAAGGACTTGATGTGTTGTCATCAATCACCAAAAAGGGGGAGATTGAAAGTGCATCTAGGTTCCCCGTGGGTTTTGGATGATTGATGACGACAATTAAGTCGCTAATGAGCTCATGTGATCTTAGCACAGGTGTGGACTCGATCGGAGACGCAAACCCTCAAAAAGGAAAAGGAATGAAACGGAGTCAACTCGAAGCGTAGAAACTAGGGTTTCTAGCGTGTTGAGTTAGACTAGCCGTAGAAATAGGAGGGTGTGTGCGTAAAGTGCAATGAGATCAAAGTAGGAGCTCAAGAGTGGTGGTTGAGGTAGAAATCCTATTTGAAGTTGAAGTTAGAGTAGTCTGGCAGGAATGGCCGGACTAGTCCGCCTTAGGGCCGGACTAGTCCGCTCCTGGCCAGACTAGTCCGTTTTCACACGGACCAGAAGGTCCTGTGTGACTTCGGACTAGTCCGTAGTGGACGGGACTAGTCCGGGGTACCCCTTGAAGTGGAGTTTCGGGACTAAGTCCTAGAGAGCGGACTTGTTCGTTTTGGGGCAGACCAAAAGGTCCTGTGTGAGATCGGACTAGTCCGTCCTTGGGCCGGACTAGTCCGTGGTGCTGAGTGCTGAGAGGTTTTGTGACTAAGTCTGGGAAGGCCGGACTAGTCCGCCCTTGGGGCCGGACTAGTCCGTGGTCTCCAGACTAGTCCGTTTTCACACGGAACAAAAGGTTCTGTGTGAGATCGGACTAGTCCGGTAAGGGCCGGACTAGTCTGTTGTTGAAGTGACCATTTGAATTTGAAGTTTGGCGGGTAGTGTGACGATAGCGTGTCAGCTGTCGGGGCCTGACAAGAGGTTAGTGGTCCCCTAGGCCGGACTAGTCCAGGCCTGAGGCCGGACTAGTCCGCCCTTTTGCTGAGGTCAGCAGTTTGGGCTCGGGACTCCTATAAAAAGAGGACCCCCGGCCTCATTTCAAACGCTCTCGAACCCTAGCGCCACCACAGCCAACTTGGATCACTCTTAAGCCTCTTTCTTGCCAACTTTCTCTCTAAAACTAATTCTTGTGTGGATTAGGGTTTAGTGAGGTGGAGAAGAGGAAGAACATCGCGCTTGTGCTCCCGATTTGATCTCTTGCACTCATTGAGTCTTTGTGAGCTGTGTGTTGAGTGTGTTTGCGTTGTTGATCATCTTTGTGGTGTGGGAGCCTCAGATTGTGAGAAGCCCCAGCGAATCTTGTATTCACACTTTGAGATAGTGGAGAACCAAGTTAGGCCCGTGCGGTAAACTTGGTGAGGGAAGGGTTGGTGAACCTGGTCCTTTGTGGACTCCTCAACGGGGAGTAGATTCTTGTGTGGAATCGAACCTCGGGATAAAATTCCTGGTGTCTCCGTGTTCTTCGCATTTTGTTTATCACTTACTTCTTTCTAGGGTTGCTAGTCTTGTTTTGAGCCTCACATTGTTTAATCTTGTTAAAACTTGACTCACTCTTGTGTTGATAGATTCTAAACTTGTATTAAACATATCCTCACTTGTAGCCTCGAGAAAATCCCCTTAAAACTTGCTAGAAACACTTTTTAGGGATCTTCACGCAGGCTGACCGGACTAGTCCGCTCCCAGACCGGACTAGTCCGCCCCCTGTGATTTAATCTCGTTTTATTAAGTCATTTCCTAGGTCGATTAGCCTATTCACCCCCCCCCCCTCTAGGCAACTTTCAAGGGGGCCCGCTGTCGACGTACCTGCATACTCAGATACGGCAATGCTACCTACACATCCTAGGCTCCCCTGCACCGGTCCGCCCTAAGTCCTAAGTGTATGATAGGTGTGCCTATAACAACTGGCCACGCCTGTCAGGGGGCCATACTTTGGGGGACGGCAGGTCCTGGAAGCTAAGGAACAACAAGCATCTAGAAGACATTGCTGGAAATAAAAACAGGCTGAGTATAAAAGGCACCACAAACAGATTTTTTATTACACAAATAAAAAGTTTGTCACCACAACCAACCACAAGACAAAAGCATAAAGAGAAAAACTTAAACAAGCGCTCAGGGAGCCCTCAGCTGCTCCACTGGAACCTTGGGGTGATGAGTGCCACTGCATCCGAAACTTCAGACTTGGTGGCCTCTTCCCTCTCGGCGATGGGCCCCTCGAGGACCGGCTGCAGGGAGACATCGGGGTACCAGCTCTGGTAGCAGGACAGGATGTGTGTCGCCACCTCCCTCACCAGCATCCTCCCCTCTGCCTCCAGCTGGTTGTCGAGGATGGCCCCCAGCGAACACATCCTCGAGCTGGTGGAGTCAAGCGCCGGGAACACTTGACTCACCTCCCGCACCGGCTCCCCCACGCGCGTCGGGCTGAAGCCGAGCAGCACCAGAGTCAAGTCGGCACCGCCAAGGAACTCCCAGACCTTCCAGGCCTCGGCAGAGCGCGCCGCCCAGAGCTCCTCCACCTCCTGCTGGGCCGCCACCAACGCCCGCGGAGCGCCATCCAGGAACTGCTTCTCATTGGCTGCCAGGGACCTCTCGCGCTCGCCGACCCCCTTCTCGCGGCGGTCCAAGTCACCCTCCTTGAGGGCGATGTTGAACTCGCGGTCCAGGAGGGCCTGGCGCTCAATGGACTGGGCCTGCTGCGCCTCAGCCACGGCGGCTTCTCGGCGGTCTAGCTCGGCGGCGCGGACTCTCGCCCCTTCCTGCTGGAGGATGAGCCCGCGGCAGGTCGCCTCCACCTCGGCCTGCTTCGCCGCCAGCTCCTGCTCCCGTTCGGCTAGAGAAGCCTCTCGGAGGGACAGCAGGTGCTGAAGGTCCTCGCAGGCCTGGAGGCGGGAGCTGGACTCAGCGTGGATGGCCTCGGCATCTGCCTTCAGCTTCTGGGTGACGGCGTCCAGCTGGACGATGGGGTCGCGCTCCTGCTCGAGGATCTTCATCTCCTCCCGAACAACCGCCTCCCGCTAGGCCGCTCGACTCTTCGCCAGCCGGGTCCAGGCCTCCAGGGTCCTCGCCCATTCCCGGAGCCAGTTGTCCTCGTCCTCGAGCTGCCCTTTCTCCCGGGATAGGGCCGCCTGGACCTGCCGGAAGCCGGAGTAGGCCACGGCCATAGCCTCGGACAGGGGGAGAGGCTCCACCGTAGCAGCGGGCCCCTGCCTCCCCACTTCTTCAATGTCGTCCTCCATGTTTAGGACCACTGGGGAGACGGGGACCAGGGCCCCCTCCCCGATAGCAGCACCCGGGGCGGTGGCGCCAACCGACGTAGCAGTGTCGGAGGGCGCGGCAGCATCGGCCGGCACGGAGTAGCCGGTGGATGCGGAGTTGTTGGTGGGCGCGGCAGCGGTCGTTGGTGTGCGCAGCTGGGCTTCGGCAGTCGCTGCGGGGGTCTCAGACATGGAGGCTAAGGGCACCCCAGCGGCAGCAGCCCGGTGCATCGGAGCAGGGCCCGAGGCTGCAGAAGATCCCCGCGAGCCGGCTGGAGCAGCAAACCCCCCAGCAGAAGTGCCCGCGGGTGGTGGAGTAGCTGTGGTGGCGCTTAAATCAAGCAAACTCAGATCACAAGAAAATTACAGGGTAGGCGCGCAGCAAAGAACACCCAAGGTAAAATCTGTGCAAGCTTACCGGGGGACGCTGAAGTTCCACCGCTTCCCGAAAGGGTTGGGGGGGTTTGGACCCCACCGAACCCGCGGCGGGGGCCCCTAAGTGTGTTGGGGGCCCCTGTGGTGGTGGTGTCGGCGGCATCCCCGAGGTCTGGCGCCCCTCCGAACGGAGAGGGAACACTGGGGTCCCATCGGCGTTGAGGATCCTCCCCCTCTTGCGCGTGGAGGACTCGGGCGGCAAAGTGGCGCCATCGGTGCCCCCTGGCGACGAGCGCGGGGGGGCTCCGGAGTCCTGACAAGGGGCAGAAGGGGCCAGCGACGGCGACCGAGCGCGCTTCATGGGGGTCGGGTCCGACACTGGAACCGACACTTTCCCCTTCCCCTTGTCGGTAGAGGCGACGATGCCACCCCATGGACAGTGATGGGGCCCGCTCAAGGAGTCGTCGCTTGAAGAACCGTCGTCGCTTAAGGGATCCTCGCCTCCCTCTGCATCGTCGGTGATGCTGACCCCCCGGAACGGGTCCCCGATCTGGCGTTGCTCTAGCCCAGACTCGCCGAGGGTCGGCATCGTCTTCAACAGCTGCCTCCTCAGCTCGGAGTTCGAGCACAAGGGGCGGCAGGCCGACGGAAGAGCCAGTGCCTCAGGGGAGATGTCGTTGGGGCAGACCCGGGTCAGCATGTCGAGCAGCTGCTGCTCGCCCAGGTTGGAGTCGGGGCCGGTCTCGAGCCGGGTGCAGTCCGACAGGCCGGTGAACATCGATGCCAGACGGGCACGGTGCTGGAGCGGAGCAATGCGACGGGACATGAAGTCCCTCAGCACCATAGCAGACGACAGCCCGTGGTCCGCCAGCATCTGGATCCTCTCCAGCACAGGGTTGAACGCCTCCTCCATCTCTGGGCGCTCCTCCCAGAATGACTGCTCGGAGTAGGGGATCCCGGTGGGGAGGCACATCCGGTCGTGGGCCTCAGCCTTGGCGATCATCCAATCTTCACGCCACAGCTCCCACTGTGCAGAGTTGAAGGAAGCAATGTACCTCATGGGGACCTTTGTCCGGCGCTGGAAGTAGTAGGCGCCAAGGTGCTCCTTCGAGCTCCTGCCAGTGGCCCTCAGTACAAAAAAGTACCGGAAGAGCTTCACCGACGGCATCACCCCCACGAACATCTCGCAGAGGTGAGCGAAGATCGCCAGCATGGCGATCGAGTTCGGCGCGAGGTGGTGGAGTTGGAGGCTGAAGGTCTCCAGGAGCATGACAAAGAAGGCGAGCCGAGCGGCTAGCTATGCGGGAGGTAACTCGGCGGTTTCCGAAAGGGCAAAAGCAGCGGAACTGCAGGAGCCACCTTGGGAACCACCGCAGTTAAAGCATGATTGAAGGCAGAAGTCACGTCGTGCGGCGCCTGTTCAGCACCTTCACTTACCAGAAGGGGACACGTCGCCTCAACGGCAGGGGCGTGTCGCCTGGGGAACTACCCCGAAGTGGAATCGAAAGAGTTGCGCAGGAAGAAAAGGAAGAAGACCCCACCTACGGTATCGACGACTCTCCCGAAGTGGGCTCGGGGGCCACTGTCGGTACCCCGCAGACCGGGTACCCCCGCGCACAGGGAGAAAACCACTAAGGACTCTGCCTCTGCTTAAGAGGCCGAATCCGAGGCTGCCACGTCGTGGAGGGAAGGACCAGATCCTACCTCTCCGTCGGGGGAGGCTCCCAAGCTGCCACTTGGCCAGCAGAACTGGACCCTCGCCTCCCCGCTGAGGCGGGCTCCAGAGCCGCCACGTGGTCAATCGGGACCTCAGGGCCAGGCTCGCATCCTCGCAGGGAAAGGCACCCGAACTACCACGTGGCCTGCATGGCTGAGCCTCCACCCCTCCATAGGGGTGGGCTCCGGATGCGCCACGTGGTCTGTTCTGTCAAGTGCTCGACTTCCCACAGAGGCAGGCTCCGGCGCAACCACGTGGCAGATGGCTAACTCAGTGCGGTAGGAAGCCGTAGTAAAGGAAGGCGTGCGCTGCTCAGACAGGCATTAAGTACGTGTGCTTTCCCCAGGCAAGCTGAGTCACGCATGCGAAGGTCAAGGCTCCAGTGTCCTGTCTTGTCCGAGTAGCCGGTACGGACCCACGCCGCAAGGCGGACGAATGGGCCACGAGGACAAGACGGACGGGACGTGCACGACCATCATCACCAACTATGTGTATCCCTGGCGCACGACGCGGCGGGACTGCGCATTGACACCCCGGATAAAGGGAAGTAGATAGAAATTAATCCTAGATCTTGTATAGGATTTGGCTCTCCCCGGGACCACCTGTCGGGTCTTGGGGGCTCACCTTGTGACTGCAGAGTCCTTGAACTATAAAAGGGCCCGGCAGACGACCTTGGCAAAGGATGGGAAAATTGAAAACTCATACATGCTCGAGCAAGGCAATACACAAACACTCCCGTGGACGTAGGGTATTACGCTCCGGCGGTACGAACCACGTAAATCCTTTGTGTTCATCATCCTGCTGCGTTCGATCTCCTGGGACTAGCCCTCGTGAATCCAAAGAACCTCCGCGGGCTGCTCTCTAAGCAGGTCCGGGGGAAGTGTCATTTACGACCTTTGACAGTCTCCCTTTGCTCCATGATACGAGAATGTACGGGGTTTGCCAAAATGACCCCGGAGGAGGTCCTAGGGAGGATCATCAACCACGAGATCATGGAGAAGGAGGCACTCTTCTACAACGACCTCCAAAGGTTCACCGCTTCGAAGATGAAGGATGTCGCACTCAAAGCGACATCCTCCTCAAAAGAGCAAAACGAAGATGATGAGGAGAGCCTTGACACCAATGAGGAAGAGGCCCTCTTCATCAACAACTTCAAGAGAATGATGAGAAGAAGAAAAGGAGGATACAACCATGAGAGCAAGGGCAAAGAAAAGGCAAGGCCCAAAACCAAGAGGGCTTGCTACAATTGTGGCGAGTACAAACACTTCATTGTATATTGCCCACATGAAGAGGGCAAGAAGAAGAAGGAGGGCAAGACGCAAGAGAAGAAGTTCTATAAGAAGAAGAGGCCATCCGGTCATGCTCACTTAGGCAAGGAATGGGACTCTAATGATGAGTCCTCCTCGTCTGAAGACGAGGAGAAGATGGCAACCATAGCCATAGGAAGGAGATCCAAGGGAAGCAAGCTTTTCCCCAACCTCTATGACCACAAGCAAACTTGCCTCATGGCAAAACAAGGAAGGAGAAAGGTTACTTCAAACTCATCCCCTTCCATATCCTCTCATGATGATTTTGATAGTGCTAGAGAAAACAAACACATGCTTAAGGACATAAGTAAGAGCACTTTGCGTAGAATGAAATTACTCTCGGATGAAATCTTTGAGAAGGAGGAGCTCATAGATAGGCAAGATGACATGCTTATCCATGAAAAGGAGAGATGTAAAGAGCTCATTGAGCTCCTTGAGCTTGAGAGAGAGAAGAGCAAGGCATTAGAGCATGAACTTGCTCTAAGCAAGAAAACATGCTCAAGTCTTGAGAAGACAACCATTGAGCTCAAGGACGAACTTGGCAACTTGGCAAAAGTTAACAAGATCCTTGAGACTCAAGTTTAGTCCCTCAAGACCAATGTAGCCTCTTCCTCCAAAAACTCATCCTCCTCAAAGGTTGCATCCGAAGCAATCTCTACTTGCAAATGTTCTAATTTGATCCTTAAATTAAAGGATGAGCTTAAGTTGACTCAAGGCAAACAAGCATCTAAAGGTGGCATCTTTGACAAAGAGAAGGTGGCGTATGCACGAAGTGCATACACCAACACAAGACCTCCCAATGTCAACGATGGTCTTGGCTATACTAGAGGTGGAAAGCAAAATGCTAAAACCTCCAAGTATGGCAACGACTTGATTGTATTTGTCAAAGAAAGCTCATCCCCAACTAAAATTGGGAAGAATACTTCAACTAACACTAACATGCCTAAATCTGAACCGCATCCTTTTTTTCATGATTTTTATGTGTCTTATGTTTTAATGAGGAACAGGTATGACAAAGTATATGCCAGATATGTTGGGCCACTCCGCAAGAGCCCCAAGCCTTGTGTGTGGGTGCCCAAGTGTCTCACTACTAACATCAAAGGACCCAACTCCGCTTGGGTACCTAAAAGGAAGACATAATCTTGTTTTGTAGGCATACTCCTCCGGTGGATCCAAACTGGTGCTCGATAGTTGATGCACCAACCACATGACCGGAGAGAGGAGAATGTTCGTGGAGTATGAGCAACATGATGATCCAAATGAAGGTATCCTCTTTGGGAACAATAGCCGAGGGAAAAATCCTTGGCTCCGGTAAAATTATCATTTCCCCCCAACATACTCTTTCTCGCGTTTTGCATATTGATTCTTTAGACTATAACCTTTTGTCCATATCACAACTATGTGACAAATGTTATAATTGTGTTTTTACTAATGAGGGTGTGAGCGTCCTTAGAAGAAGTGATAACTCAATTGCTTTTAAGGGTGTCCTCAAGGGAAATCTTTATCTTGTGGATTTTGTCTCGGATAAAGCTCAACTTGACACATGCTTAATGGCGAAAACTAACATGGGATGGCTTTGGCATAGAAGGCTAGCCTATGTTGGGATGAGGAACTTACAAAAGCTTCTTAAGGGCGAGCACATCTATGGTTTGAAGAATGTTGTCTTTGAAAAGGATAGGCCATGTAGTGCTTGCCAAGCGGGGAAGCAAGTGGGAGCTCAACACCCCTCCAAGAATATCATGACGACGACAAGACCTTTGGAACTGCTACACATGGACCTCTTCGGGCCAATTACCTACATTAGCATTGGCGATAACAAATATGGTCTCGTTATTGTTGACGATTTTTCTCGTTTCACTTGGGTGTTCTTCTTGCATGATAAGGGTGAGACTCACGGTGTCCTAAAGAGGTTCTTGAGGAGAGCTCAAAATGAGTTCGCCTCAAGAATCAAGGCTATAAGAAGCGACAACAGCACCGAGTTCAAGAACACTCAAGTGGAAGAGTTCTTGGATGAGGAGGGCATCAAGCATGAATTTTCAGCCCCCTACTCTCCTCAACAAAATGGGGTGGCGGAACGGAAGAATAGGACACTCATTGAGATGTCAAGGACCATGCTTGATGAGTACAAGACATCGGATCGGTTTTGGGCAGAGGCGGTTAACACCGCTTGCCACACTATCAACCGATTGTACCTTCACCGCCTCCTCAAGAAAACCCCCTATGAGCTTCTAGTTGGTAAGAAACCCAATTTCTCTTACTTTCGTGTCTTTGGGAGCAAGTGCTATATTCTCAACAAGAAGCCTAGGACTTCAAAGTTTGCTTCAAAGTCCGATGAAGGTTTCTTGCTTGGTTATGATTCAAACACCCACGCCTACCGTGTCTTCAATAAATCCTCCGAGATTGTTGAAATAGCACGCAACGTGGTGTTTGATGAAACTGATGGCTCTCAAGTGGAGCAAGTTGATCAAAGTGTGCTAGATCAAGAAGACTCTCCACAAGAAGCTCTTAGGAGGATGGCACTTGGAGATGTTCGACCACAAGAACAACCTCAAAGCTCAAGTGACCAACAACAAGATGATGCAAGTCATCCCCCACGCGATCAAGTTGAAGATGGACAAGTGGCACCTCAACATGATCAAGAAGACAAAAGTCAAGAGGGAAGCATACATCAAGGGGGAGACCAAGAAGAAGAAGAGGATGATGATGATTCAAGAGTTCAACCTCCACATCCTCGTGTGCATCAAAGTGTTCAACGGGATCACCCCGTTGACAACATTCTAGGAGACACTACAAAAGGGGTAATCACTCGTTCTCGTGTTGCTAACTTTTGTGAACATTACTCCTTTGTATCGTCTTTGGAGCCCCACAAGGTTGAAGACGCATTGAGCGACCCGGATTGGGTAGTGGCCATGCAAGAGGAGCTCAACAACTTTGAGAGAAACAAAGTTTGGGAGCTTGTCAAGCGTCCACAAGCAAATGTTGTATGCACCAAGTGGGTGTTCCGCAACAAGCAAGATGAGCATGGAGTGGTGACAAGGAACAAGGCACAACTTGTAGCCAAGGGGTACTCACAAGTCGAAGGTTTGGATTTTGATGAAACCTTTACTCCCGTAGCTAGGCTAGAGTCAATTCGTATATTACTTGACTTTGCTACTCACCATGATTTTAATAATTTTTATGGACATCAAAAGTGTGTTCCTAAATGGTCCAATCAAGGAAGAAGTCTATGTGGAGCAACCACCGGGCTTTGAAGACCAAGACTTCCCAAACCATGTCTTCAAATTGCGTAAGGCTCTCTATGGCCTCAAACAAGCTCCTAGAGCTTGGTATGAGTGCCTTGGAGACTTTTTAATTCAAAATGGTTTTAAGATAGGAAAAGCTGATTACACTCTCTTTACAAATCACTTTAATGATGATCTCTTTTTGTGCCAAATATATGTCGATGACATCATATTTGGTTCTACTAACAAAGTGTTTTGTGATGAGTTTTCCAAGATAATGACGCAGAGATTTGAGATGTCCATGATGGGGGAGTTGACGTTCTTTTTAGGTTTTCAAGTTAAGCAACTCAAAGAAGACACGTTCGTAAGTCAAACAAAGTACACTCAAGACATATTAAAGAAGTTTGACATGGACGAGGCCAAACCCATCAAGACTCCAATGGCAACAAATGGACACTTAGACCTCAACGAAGATGGTCCAAGTGTGGACCAAAAGGTATATCGTTCCATGATTGGTTCTTTGTTATATCTTTGTGCATATAGACTGGATATTATGCTTAGTGTGTGTATGTGTGCACGTTTTCAAGCTGCACCTAAGGTGTGTCATATGACCGCCGTGAAGAGAATTCTTAGATATTTAGTTCACACACCTACCCTAGGACTTTGGTACCTCAAAGGATCCAAGTTTAACCTTATTGGCTACTCTGATGCGGATTATGCGGGGTGTAAAGTTGATAGAAAGAGCACATTTGGGACATGCCAATTCTTGGGTAGATCCTTAGTGTCTTGGTCCTCTAAGAAACAAAACTCCATTGCTCTTTCCACAGCCGAAGTGGAGTATGTAGCAGCCGGAAGTTGTTGTGCACAACTTCTTTGGATGTGACAAACTCTAAGGGATTATGGTATAAACTTGCACCATATTCCTCTCCTATGTGACAATGAGAGCGCCATCAAAATAGCCCATAATCCAGTTGAGCATTCGAGGACAAAGCACATAGATATTAGACACCACTTTTTGAGAGATCATTCCTTGAAAGGGGATATAGTGATTTCCCATGTAAGAACCGAGAACCAACTAGCTGATATATTCACCAAACCTCTAGATGAGAAGCGCTTTTGTGAGCTTAGGAGTGAGCTCAATATCTTAGATTCTCGAAATGTGGCTTGAAACATGCACATCTGAATGTTTACTTTACATCTTATTCAAAAGAACGCATGTGTTTGAGAAATTCATCTCTATCTAAATTTTCTCCAAAATATTTGAAAAACTATCAAGTTGTGAGTTATGGTCGTAGTTTGATTGTTGATTGCTTACTGACTATATTCATAAGGTTTTGTTGTGGCAATATGTCCAAAAGGATCACTATAGTGACTAAAACTCAAATATATATGTTTTCAGTCTTTTAGGACATAGTCGGCCCTATGGTCGGACAAGTCTGGATCCAGACTAATTCGGGTCTGGTCCGCTGACCGGACTAGTTTGACACCCATACCGGACTAGTCTGGCCCCTGGGGACTTAAACCCCCAGGAGGCGGCCCGACCCCTCCTCTCCCGCTCATTTGCTTTTCTCTCTCCCACGCGCGCATAACCTCCCTCCTCGAGCGATTTTCGATTCCATCCACCAAAAACCGTTTCCAATCCACGCATTGGAAGCCTTGGAGGTGTGGGAGACCTTTCCCAACCTTTCCTGACGCGATCCATCCCCGATCCCGTTGATTTCTCAAGATTTGAAAAGGTACTCCTCACTTTTCAAAAACTTGCCTCATTCTTAATTTATAAAGCTTTTGATAGGTTCCCCTTCATTAAAGGTGTTCCTAGCATCCTTGTGATCATAGCCTAGGAGTATTGCGACTTGATTCAACGATTTATCGAAAAACCGTTAGAGTTAGGGTTCAACCTGTGTAAACCAGACTAGTCCGGTGCCAGGCAGACTAGTCTGCCCAGCGGACTAGTCTGGTGTACACAAGTCAAACCCTAACTTTGGCTGTCTTTTCGTGATTTCTTTCACTTTATTCCACTTACTTGACCCCCTATCTTATGCCTTCTCCCCTTTTCAGCAGAAATGGCAGCTCCTCGCCGATCCGCTTCTCCCCCCACTGACCCCGAGTGGGAGGCGGAGCAGCTTCGCCTTGGCGAGGATCGGGCACAGGCTGAAGTTGAGGCTGCCAAGAAACTTCTCGAGCAACAAGAGCGAGCAAATGCAGCCAAGAAACAACAAGCTTGGGCCGCAGCTCCGGCCTACAACGAATATGAAGCAATGGCCCGCGCCATTGAGGAGTCCCGCAAGGAACTCCGCAAGAAGAAGTGAGAGGAGCGCGAAGCTCACAATTATCAGGCTGCAGCAGCACAAGTATCCAAAAGGAAGAGACTTGTGACCATGGGAGAAAAAGCAAGGGGCAAGGAGCAAGCCCAAGAAGAAGTTGCCGAACGTCGGATCGAGAGAGATCCGAAGAAGGGCAAGGCTCCGGCTCCAATAGAGCCCAAGAAAAGGAAGCCCACTGTGAAGATACCGGCGAAGAGGGTCGCATGCCCTATGATCAAGGAGAAGGGGAAGGCCAAACCCATTGGCCCCTTGGAGGTGCACACTCCTGAGAGGGATCCCAACAGGCAGCGTGAAATAGCCGCCAATGTCTTCCATGGGAAAGGAGCCGAGAAGGCAAGAAGATTGCGAACGGACAAGGTCTACAAGTATGAAAGGAGCACCGCCGACCCTAGGTTTTGGTGCGACTTTCATTGTGACTATTACCGTCTTGTCTACCAGAACATGAAGAAGCCAGTGATAAAAGCTCAATGGGTATACTGGGAGTATATGGACCAAAAGCAACATTCTGCTTTTGATGCGGTCATTCAAGCTGCTGAGCGCCATGAGCTCAAAGGCATCATGGGTTTCAAATATGATTGGAATGTCGAAGTCATTCTACAATTCTACTCCACCATCTACTTCACCACTTCAGGTGATAGACGGATCATTTGGATGACACATGGCGAGAAGTTCTCAGTTACTTTTGAGTAGTTTGCTAAGATTCTCAGACTTCAGGCTCATTTGGACCATGAGATTATCATCTCTAACCTCAAGGTCGTTGACAGGGATCAACTGGACTACATGTACCCGAGTCATGTGTCCTATGATCCAGGACTTGCTCGCAACATCAAGCCTTTCTACAACATCATGAACTGGATCCTGAGGAGGACAATATCATCCAAGGATGGTGATGCAGGGGTGATCCAAGGCAATCTGAGGCACCTGCTACTTCTTATCGATGGGGAGGATAAGTTCAACCTCGTCGATTACATCTTCGACGACATCTTCAACATCTCGCATACCCCCAACCGTGCTTGCGGGTATGCCCCCTACATCATGTGCCTCATCTAGAAGGTTTCGGGCTTGACCTTCATCAAGGATGTGACTCATCGCCCGCTCCATCCTCAGACGCCTCCTTCTGTGTCGCATCCTCTGCGCCGGAAGAATGCGGAGCCTCCCTCTCCCTCTGCAATGCCAGCACCTCAACCCATGGCACCTCCTTCTTCGCCTCTGCCTCAGTCGATGAGCGTCTTTTTCAAGTGCTTCAAATCTATATTCACCTCCTGCCGGAAGCAAGAGATCCGGAATCAGCGGGCACACAAGCGCCAAGAGAAGTACGTCAAGGCGGTGTGTGATAAGCTGGAGGTCCCCATGTCCTCTCCGGAGGTGAGTGACGGGGAGATCACTCCATTCCCCGACTTCACTACCGACGAGCTCACCTAGCTCCAGGAGGACGGGAGCTCTTCCCGGGCTGCTCCCTCGGCACGGGTCTCTGATGACGACGATGAGGATCACGAGGATCCGGACACCACGGAGAGCGACTCCCATGACGAGGCGGCGGGCAACGACGAGGACAACAACTAGTGGATAGGCCTCGTGTTCCCATCTTCTTTTCCTTTTTGGTGTCTTGATGCCAAAGGGGGAGAGTTAGATGGAGTTAGATGGGGGAGAGTTAGAAGTATGGGGAAGTGCAGTTAAATGTGGAGAGTGTAGCCCTTATTTTGGATTCTTGGACATGTTGCACTTCTCATTGTAATATTTATGTCATGTCAAATGTTTAAATTTGTGCAAGACTATGTTTTGAATGTTTAATATCAATATGATGCTTTGAATGTCTATCTTTTAATCATATTCATATTTATTATGTCTTGTCACAGATTATTGAGCACAACACGTAGGCACCCCACCATAACATGTGTGTGTATGAAGGACTTACTCAATCTCTCTTTTATGATGCATTCATTAAGGGGGGGTCACTCATACATCCGCACATTATGAAAACCAAAAATTTATACTCTTATATGTGAAGACTTAATGTGTTGTCATCAATCACCAAAAACGGGGAGATTGAAAGTGCATCTAGGATCCCCGTGGGTTTTGGATGATTGATGATGGAAATTAAGTAACTAATGAGCTCAGTGATCTTAAGCACAGGTGTGGACTCAAGCGGAAACACAAACCCTCAAAAAGGAAAAGGATGAAAACGGCGATATCGACTCGAAAAGAAGAAACTAGGGTTTCTAGCGTGTCGAGTGTAGACTAGCCAAATAAGTGTGAGGATGTGTGTGTAAAGTGCATAGAGATCAAGTTGGGATCTCAAAGCGGTTTAGAGATCAAAACCTAATGAGAGAAGAGAGTTGGAAGTAGTCTGGCAGGAGTGGTCGGACTAGTCCGTGCAGGTGGTCGGACTAGTCCGCTCCTGGCCGGCCAAGTCCGTTTTTAGTCGGACCAGAAGGGTCTAACTGAGTTCAGACTAGTCCGTAATGGGACGGGCTAGTCTGGCTAGTCGTGGAGTAGGCTTTGGGGACTAAGTCCCAAAACTACGGACTTGTCCGTTTTAGTCCGGACCAAGAGGTCCTGACTGATATCGGACTAGTCCGCCCTGGGGGCCGGACTAGTCCGGGTTTGGAGAGAAGTGGAGTCTCAGCGACTAAGTCTAGGTAGGTCAGACTAGTCCGTTTTCACACGGAACAAAAGGTTCTGTGAGAGATAAGACTAGTCCGGTTGTGACCGGACTAGTCCATTTTGAAGTGACCGTTTGAATTTGAAGTTTAGTGGGTAGCGTGACGATTGTCATGCAGTGCAACAGTTGACAGGGACGTCAGTGGTCCCAAAGGTCGGACTAGTCTGGGCCGTAGGCCGGACTAGTCCGCCCATCTGCTGAAGTCAGCAGTATGAGCTAGGAAATAGAGGACCCCTGGGTTCATTTGAACCATTCGTTGAGAAAGTTGAAACCCTAGTGCCACCACAACAAACCTTGAGCCTCCAAAAGCCTCCATCTTTCCTACCTTCCCTCTAAATCTAATTCTTGTGTGGATTAGGGTTTGTTGAGGTGAAGAAGAGGAAGAACACCGCTCTAGGCTCTCGGTTTGATCTCTTGCACTTGTGATTCTTTGTGATCCGTGGCTTGAGTTGATATTTGTGATTTGTGATTGTATTTGTGGTGGGAGCCTCATACTGTGAGAAGCCCCAACGAATCTTGTATTCACCCCTTTGTGATAGTGGAGAACCAAGTTAGGCCCTTGTGGTAAACTTGGTGAGGGAAGGGTTGTTGAACCCAGTCCTTTGTGGACTCCTCAACGGGGACGTAGATTCCTTCGTGGGATCGAACCTCGGGATAAAATCCTTGTGTCCCTTGTGTACTTTACTTTCACTTATCGCACATTGCTTCTAGGGTTAGCTTTACCGTATTTGTTCTCACTCTTGTTTCATTGTGATCCTTAGTCTCACACTTGTTTCATAACTTGCTAAGGTTCACTAAGCTATTCCAACATACCTTGCATTACAAGAATCGAACTAAAACTTGTTAGAAACACTTTTTAAGCTTTCCCTGCAAGAGGACCGGACTAGTTCGCCCTTGGTCCGGACTAGTCCGCCCCTGAGTACCGATCTCGTTTTATTAAGTCATTTCAGGTCGATTAGCCTATTCACCCCCCTCTAGGCAACTTTCATCTAGGCCCAATTTACATTACAAGTCTTTGTAATCATCTACTCTCTCCCGATTTGAAATATTTGTCATCGATTAGTTCATATATTTCGAACCGTGAGGGAGTAATTTTTTTCCTTCTCGTAGAAAGCAACGGTGACCCACAAAGCATCATTTTTCATTTCGTCTACTATGTCCCAACTTAATGTAGTCCAATTACCACAAGTTTTTTTTTATGAATGCTCATACAATAGACTAATAAAATATGTATGTATTCAAAGGCACAGATGCTCCTGCATCAGAAAACCATGCGTTGAGCCTAATAAAAATTGTAATATTATAGTGTGCTCTATTCATCATGGCAATCACATATATTGTTGGGCCGTCATATGAGGAGACAAAATTGCACAAATATTGCTTAATTTTTTACATCGGCAAACCATGATGGAGAGTTATGCTGATTATAGAATCTAGAAGCACAATTGAGTATTGTCTTTTAGACACCGCCTTAGATAATAAAGTGATGCCCAACATCTAAAATTCTATGTTATAAGAATATCTCTTAAAAGCTAAAAGATAAGTTCTATAGGATGATGATCATCTTTGATGCTATATGGGATGAAATATTGACGAACTAAAAGACAACATATCCAACAAACGAGTGTCACAAATATGCACATCCTATGGTGGATGGACCACCACACAAGTAAATAACGAATCGGAAATGCCATAATACGTGATAAGGTATGGGTAAAACCAATTGAAGAGAAGATAGTCTAATATCAACTAAGATGATTTGGACATATCCAATAGATATCTCTAAAAACATCAATTAACAAGGGGATCCTAAATTGTAAAAAAAATAGAGGGAGCATATAAAGACCGAGGTTGCCATAGTAAGAGACTTCCTCATCACAATCCTTCCTCCATCGATCCCGCTTCTCTAATTGTGCATCCCTAATCTTTTCTTTTCCATTTGGCTTTGCTAGTACTACGTAAATGTAACACCCATATTGTATGTACAAAAATTTGCTCAAACCCTTGATCATTGTTGTATGCATTTTTGGGTAAAATTTGATGTTCAAACGAGTAGCATCCGTTTAAAAATTTGAATTTGAATTCAAATCAAAAGAAAAGAAAGGAAAATGAAAAAGAAAAAGAATTTAACCCTCCCTGGGCCGAATCCCCTCCCTCTGGCCCAATTCCCTTTCCTCCCCCGCCAGCCCACTGCGCCCTCCCCCTCTCTCCTCTCTCTGCCAGGCGGGGCCCGCCTGTCATCACCTCCAGGGCGCAACCGACGCCTCCTCTCTTCCCGCGTCGCGCGTGCAACCGCCACCCCGCGCCCACTTCTTCCCCCACCCTCGGAACCACTCTCCCGCTCCATCTTCGGCCGAGCGCCACAACCGCACACCCCCCCCTACACGCTTAAGAGGAGACGGCGCCCCATTTTCCCCTCACCCGAGCCTCCCCGGAACCCTAGACCTTCATCGTCGGTGAGTCACCTCGGCGCTCACGTTCCCGTCGCCGTAGCCCCCCTCCTCCCCATTTTCTTGGCCTGACATGATCGCCGCTTCACCAGGGACACGTTGGACGTGTTGGCTTGGGTAGATCACCACTGCATCGGCATCTTCGTCGAACTCCGGCGAGCTCACCCGCCTCCGACCGTCGCCGACGCTCTCCACTCTTCCCCAAGCCCAATCAAGCCCTCCGGTGAGCTCCCTCGATCTCCCCCTTCGTTTCTATGCGCTTAAATCCGTGAATTGTGCACTGTTTCGCGTTATCGGGTTAGCTCCGGCGACCTCGCCGCCGTGCGCCGCCGTGCGACGCCGCGCAGGGCGCTGGCACCGGCCGAGGGTCGACGTGGCTGCTTCCCTGCCGTCCATTTCCGGCCAACGGCCACGATTAGAAGATCATAACGTTTCGGTTAATAAAATCCCAGCCACCCATTTAAGATCCAACGGCCCACGTTGAATTCCCTTTTCCCGCCGCCGGAATTGCACCTAGGCCCCTGGAAACTTCGTTGCTACCCCCGGAGCTTCTCTGTAATTTGAGTCTAGCCCCCAGAATTCGCAGACTAGCCCCTGGAACCCTAAAAATTGGTTTTAAACATTTAATTAAGCATTCTAACCCCTGTAATTTTGTAGAATAATGTATTTAGACTCTGTACAGTGTAGAAAACTATTTATTTAGCCCCTGGACTTTCATTTAATTGCTGAATAGGGTTTTTAATGGTATTTTGAGGTGTAGAAATTAGATAAAAATGGAAATTAAGTGTAGGTATGTTATGAAAAATTGTTATAAACTATTTTATGCTGTGAATTAGTTGTAGTGTTCAGATAAAATATATTTGGTCCCTGGAATATTTATTATAAAGTTTTTAAAATACATTTTTGCTATAGAAAATTCAATAAAAATGGTTTTAGGCTATAATAAAATCCCAAAATTGTAGGATAAATCTAAAATGCATACTTTGGCCATGATAAATGATAAATGCCTCGTAGGGACGCATTAGTGTAGGATTTTGTGCCTATGTGTATGTGTGATGTATTGTTTTGTGTGCCTTTACTTATTTAGCTTTATTCTATTCTTGCCATGCTTGGGTATATGTCTAGAGTCGTACTACGACCCTAATCTTAACCTCCAAGACCAAGACTTCAACAACACCCAAGTCTTCAACGAAGGCAAGTGCCCTTGACCATCTTGTACCTATTTTAGGGATTTAGCTAGTTGCATGCTAATTAAATTGATGTCCTACTTCATGTTTACATGCCCTGTTCCATATAATTCCTTGTTACCTGAAATGGGTTGGGAAGTAGATAGGCTTTATTTATGCTTAGCCATGCTTAGATGTTGGGATTGGGATATCATACAAATGTTATATGCTCAACTTTATGGTTACTTTAATTTGGTGATGAATAAACATAATGTTAGTGGATAGGAATCTGGTGGTTGGCTAGTTTTGGTATGGTGCATTTTGCACGAGACCCGGGATTGGGGTTTGTTACCACCGGATTCTAAGGACCGGTTTATGGAGGAAGCCACTAAGCTTTATAGTACCACCACGAGACTGAGATGGGGCAGCTTGGTCAATTAATTAGGTTTCTCCCGATGAACTGCTAGTGGTTGGATGGTGCGGGGAATGAGGCGGGTGATCTGCTCTTGGAACCGCAAGGCTCAAGAGGGGGCTCTGGGGCGGAGGGTTACTCCGAGAATCCTCAGTGGTGGAAACCTTAGAGGGCTAGCACTAATCGGGAGTACCTTTGTAAAGACCATGTTGTGATCTCCTGGCCTCACACCAAAGGAAGTGTGTAATGTGGTTAGCTACCACGGGCATTCAGGGAGGTTCACTTAGTCCACCTGGCAACAGGGGATGAAATCACTGCTTGTGGGGAAAGGGTACACTCTCTGCAGAGATTTGGTAAAACTGTCATGACAGCCGTGCTCACGGACAAGAGCGGCTTGGGGCCAGTTCATAATTAGTATATGGTTGGGAAATGATGGTTCATTATGATTCAAGTACTTTCATTATCCTTAATCATGTGTTGATTATTTATTGAATTATGATATTGATAATTGGAAGCTAAGGATAGGTTCTAAGCATAGTGCTAAGCCATATTTGGCCTTTCCCTTGCTTTAGCCATTCATGTCATCTCTTCCCGCATTTGCTGAGTACTCTATGTACTCAAGCGTTTAATTCTCCTTTAGAATATAATGAAGAAGAAGCGGCACCGGAGGATTTCTACGTCAATCCGGAGGACTTGGTCTAGGCTGGCGACCTCACGCGCAACGGCTGCCTGTGGAGATGAAGCTACCCTCACCTACTAGTCTTCTGCTGTAGTTTGGTCTTTGTTAATCTAGTCGTTGATGTAAATATTTGTGGAGTGTATTTGTAGACCTTCGGGTCGTACTGTAAGACTATTTATGTATTCGAACATGGCATTGTAATGATATTTCACTTTCGTCGACGCATGTACGATTCAACTGATCCTGGCGTACATGTGATTAGTGTCTGTTCATCCTTGCGATGACCGGGCGTGACAAAGTGGTATCAGAGCCGTGTTGCCCGTAGGACGCAAGCCTAGTTAGAAATGGCCGAAAATTAAGGACTATACTATTTTCTTATGAAATAGTATTTCCAAAATTTTGTGCTCTCTATCTCAAACCTTGTGCTTCTTATCTTGCTATGCTATTTGCTTTATTCTAATTTAATTTATGGATTATTAATCTCACTCTCTTCTTTTCAAATGTTTGTAGATGGCGCGAACCAAGCAGACGGCTCGTAAGTCGATTGGGGGCCGTGTTCCACGCCACGCCCTAGCCAGTCGCTCCGCACCCTACGCCCCCAGGAGGGAGACGACGTTGTTCTCCACTGGGAGTGCTGCTTCGAGGATGCGTGTCCGTCTTCGCTCTCTTCTTCGAGCTGCGGGGTACCGTGAGTACCGTGTTCGTCTGGTCTACCACTTCACTAGGGTCTTTGCACCCTATACTGGTGAGCTAGAGTGGAGTTCTCAGCTGGCCGTCTACTACGACTCGGAGCTGCTACACTCTCACTTCTCTCCGGCCTGGAGGAGCTCCCAGCGTGCGGCTGAGGAGGACGCCACGTGGGAGGCGACTACCTACTGGAGCCACGCCCACAGGTTCCTTCTTGGGTGCACGGAGCACGCGTACACCCCTCAGCGCCCTAGTGGCACGGCCGCCTTCACTGGACGTGACGTCGAGGGGCCCTTGACTCACCCCCAGTGCGAGAGGCTGGTGGACGACGTTGTGGAGTTGTCTTCCCGACTCCAGCGTTGTCAGCAGGAGCTGCAGGACAGCAGGGACTTGGTCGACCACTACGAGCGGCTTCGTCGACGCTACGCGAGGATCACTGCAGCTGATCCTAACTCTTCTCAGTACGCTTCGGACGTGGAGCCTTGGGACCCGAACTCTCCAGACCGTCGCATGAACTCCCCCGAGAACTCAATAGAAGACTCAGAAGAAGAAGACCCGGAGATGGAGGTTGAGGAGGACTCTGACGAGTAGGAGTGGACTCGTTTCCCCGCTGGACGACTCAGGACAGTTACCCTTAGTTTGTAGGAGCGTGTAGCTACGCCCTTCCTAGTCTTGAGTTGTGTCGTTTATGTTGTTATGCTAGTAATTTGCTTTATGTTGTGTGTGTTGGGTGCGACATGAGTTGTGGAATGCTTCGGCATCCTGTCCACATCCATGTCTTTAGACTTGTTTATGTGTCGTGTGAGTGGTGGAATGCTTAGGCATCTTGTCCACCTCCACACTAGTTGATTAATGAACTTGCTTTATATCTATTACCCTTGATGCATATAGTTGGGACCGTGTTACCCTAGTATATCCTTCTTATCTTATCTATTGTTCTAAAATTTCAATTCTTCCCTACACAGATGTCTGGAAGAGGTAGAGGTAGAGGTCGTGGAAGGGGTGCTGTGCCCCAAGATGAAGGACTTGGAGGTGTGCCTGGATGGAATGCAAGGGGTGCTCGAGGAGCCCCAGCCTCTCAACAAATGCAACAGATGATGGCTCTTCAGACTCAGTTACTTAACAACCTCACCCAAATTGTCACCAACCTGCAGCAAGCCCCACCACCACCACCCCCTCACTACAACCTCCCGCCACCACCACCTTTCCCGCCTAGGTCCTTCCTAAGGGACTTCCTCAACACTCACCCACCCACTTTTGCCACCATCACTGAACCGATGGAAGCCGAGGACTGGCTCCGAACTGTTGAAAGCAAATTGAGGCTCATTCACTGCGAAGTAAGAGAGAAGGTATTGTTGGCCTCCCATCAACTCCAAGGGCCAGCAGCTAACTGGTGGACCGCCTTCACCGAAGCCCACCAGGACCCAGAAAATATTACATGGGAAGAATTCCGAGCCAACTTCCGTAATCACTTCGTACCTGAAGGAGAGATGCAAGCCAGGCGTGAAGAGTTCCTGATGCTAAAGCAAGGCCGTATGACTGTGAGGGCCTATCTGAATGCATTCACTCAGTTGTCCCGCTATGCTCCAACCGACGTGGACATTGACTCCAAAAAGCAATTCCGCTTCAAGAATGGGTTGGACAAGGAGTTAAAGTTTGCCATGTCTTCCAGCGACTACGGCGACTTCCAGAAGCTGGTTGACAAAGCCTTTGAAGTGGAGAGGACTAAGAAGGAACTAGATGATGAAGAAAGAAAAAGGAAGTTGACTATGGCACATGCCTCTAGCAGCAATGTGCGCCCCCGTCTTAACCCTCCGCCTGCAAACCAAATGACTCGTCCCATGAACTACTCGGGACAGAGGTTTCCCAACCCCAACTACAGGCCACCCACTCCCTACAACCACCAAATGCGCCAGCAGCAGCAGCAACAGCAGCAGCCACCACGCCAGCCAATGCAACCCCCACGTCAGCAGATGCAGCCACCCCACCCTTCAGCTCCAGCTAACCGTCCAAGTGGCCAACCCCCAAGAAACCAATCAGGAGGCAACAAGGGCCCAAATAATGCTGCGGGAGTACAATGCTACAAGTGCGGAGAATGGGGACACTATGCCAGCAGTTGTCCAAAGAAGCAACAGAACCCATCTGGCCGTGTCAACCATGTGACTCTGGAGCAAGCACAGGAAGCGCTTGATGTGGTGATCGGTATGTTTTCTGTTAACTCCCACCCCGCCACCATATTGTTTGATTCGGGTGCTACACATTCATTTATATCCAAGGATTTCATAAAGAAGCATGACATGGTAGTTACATTCTTGAATGGGCCGTTATTGATAAACTCTCCTGGAGGAGAGATGGTGGCAAGGCATCTATGCCAAAAAGTGAGTATAAACATAAGGGGGGTAGTCTTTTGGGCCAACCTAATAGTGTTGGACTCACAAGGATTAGATATCATTCTGGGAATGGACTGGTTGACGAAGAATCAAGGAGTAATTCATTGTGCAACTAGAACAGTCTGCTTAACACACCCAGATGGCACTACAGTGGAATTCAAACCAGATCAGACACAAGAGGCAGTAGTACAACTCAATCATCTTGAGAGTACCAAAGACATCAGGGTTGTGAAAGAATTTCCGGATGTATTCCCAGATGACTTGCCAGGTATGCCCCCTGATCGAGAGATTGAATTTATCATTGAATTAGTACCTAGAACGGCCCCAATATATAAGAGGCCATATAGAATGGATGCTAAACAATTAGCTGAACTAAAGGATCATATTGAGGAGTTATTGGCAAAAGGATATATTCGCCCTAGCTCATCGCCTTGGGGAGCACCGGTCATATTTGTACCTAAGAAGGATGGAACTCAAAGGTTGTGTGTGGATTATCGTGCCTTAAATGAGGTAACAATCAAGAATAAATACCCACTACCAAGGATTGAAGATTTGTTTGATCAGTTGAGAGGAGCATGTGTGTTTTCCAAGATTGATCTCCGTTCGGGCTACCATCAACTGAAGATTAGACCGTCGGATATTCCCAAGACGGCATTTGTCTCTCGGTATGGATTATATGAGTATACAGTTATGTCGTTTGGATTGACCAATGCTCCGGCATATTTTATGTATCTTATGAACAAGGTATTCATGGAGTACTTGGACAAGTTTGTAGTGATATTCATCGACGACATACTTATCTATTCCAAGACTGAAGAAGAGCATGAGGAACACCTCAGGATGGCCCTGCAGAAGCTTCGCCAACACCAACTGTATGCCAAACTTAGTAAGTGTGAGTTTTGGCTAAAGGAGGTATCATTTTTGGGACATGTCATATCCGAAGGAGGTATAGCAGTGGATCCAGGCAAAGTGGCCGATGTTCTTAAGTGGGAAACACCTGAGAGTGTACATGATATAAGAAGATTCTTAGGTATGGCTGGTTACTACCATCGATTCATCGAGGGATTCTCAAAGATCTCTCGACCACTAACCAAGCTACTTGAGAAAGGAGTTGCTTTCAAGTGGACCCCCGAATGTGAAGTAAGCTTCGCCGAATTGAAGAAGAGGTTGACCAGTGCACCGGTATTGGTGATGCCTGATATGCAGAAGGAGTTTGTGGTCTATTGTGATGCTTCTGGTCATGGTTTAGGATGTGTCTTAATGCAAGGAGGACATGTTGTGGCCTATGCTTCAAGACAGCTTTGGAAACATGAGAGGAACTATCCCACACATGATTTGGAATTGGCAGCTGTTGTCCATGCTTTGAAGATATGGAGACACTACTTGATGGGAAAAAGGACTAAGATATACACAGATCACAAGAGCTTGAAATACATATTCACACAGCCGGATCTTAACCTCAGGCAACGTCGTTGGTTGGAGTTAATAAATGACTTTGATGTGGGAATCAACTATCATCCAGGCAAGGCTAATGTGGTCGCTGACGCTCTAAGCAGGAAGGGACAAAGCAATAACTTGTCAGTACAAGCTCTTCAACCCCAGTTATGTGAAGAGTTTGCAAGGTTAAATCTATGTCTAGTGTCTAGCACTGAAGCAGTTGCTATGGAAGTGGACTCAACACTTGAACATGATATACGAGAAGGGCAAAAGAATGATGAGAAGGTCAAGGAGATCAAGCAATTGATGAAGAAAGGGAAAGCTCCAAACTTTAGAGAGGATGAACAAGGAACCTTATGGCTTGGGAAGCGGATTTGTGTTCCTGATGTCAAGGAGATTAAAGAGTTGATATTAAGAGAAGCTCATGACTCATCATACTCCATTCATCCCGGAAGCACAAAGATGTATCAAGACCTTAAAGATCGATATTGGTGGCATGGAATGAAACGGGATGTAGCCGAATATGTGGCCATATGTGATACATGTCAATTGATTAAGGCGGAACATCAAAGACCAGCAGGGTTATTGCAACCAATCAAAGTGCCAGAATGGAAATGGGAAGAAATTAGTATGGACTTCATTGTGGGACTACCAAGAACACAGTCTGTATATGATTCTATATGGGTTATTGTGGACCGTCTAACTAAAGTGGCTCACTTTATTCCTGTGAAAGAAACATATAATGGCCCCAAGTTAGCGGAACTGTACATCTCCAGGATTGTATGTTTTCATGGAGTTCCAAAGAAGATCATCTCGGACAGAGGCACTCAATTCACCTCAAGATTCTGGCAGGAGTTGCATGAATCAATGGATACCCGTCTAAATTTTAGTTCGGCGTATCATCCTCAAACTGATGGTCAGACAGAACGCACCAACCAGATATTAGAAGACATGTTGAGAGCATGTGCTTTGAAGAATAGCAAGAGTTGGGACAAGAATCTGCCATATGCCGAATTTTCTTACAACAACAGTTATCAAGCCAGTTTGAAGATGTCTCCTTTTGAAGCATTGTATGGGCGAAAATGTAGGACACCGTTGTTTTGGAATCAAACTGGGGAAAGTCAAGTTTTTGGGCCTGACGTGTTACAAGAGGCTGAAAGACAAGTACAAGAAATTCGGAAGAATCTAAAGGCAGCCCAGACAAGACAGAAGAGTTATGCGGATACTCGAAGACGTGATCTCACATTTGAAGTTGGTGATTATGTATACTTGAAGGTATCACCTATGAGAGGATTAAGAAGATTTAAAGTAAGAGGCAAGTTGTCACCCCGCTACATTGGTCCATTCAAGATACTCGAAAGGCGAGGTGAAGTGGCATATCAACTTGAGCTTCCGCCACACTTGTCGGACGTGCACAATGTGTTCCATGTGTCACAGCTTAAGAAGTGCTTAAGAGTGCCTGAAGAGCAATTGCCTATGGAAGCCGTGGATGTACAGGAAGACTTGTCTTATGTGGAGCAGCCTGTCAAGATACTTGAAACACTGGAAAAGGTCACAAGAAACAAAGTCATTCGCATGTGTAAAGTGCAGTGGAAGCATCATTCAGAGGCAGAAGCAACATGGGAAAGAGAAGAAACTCTCAAGGCGGATTTTCCTCATCTATTCTCTTAGAACGTCCGAATCTCGAGGGCGAGATTTCTTTTAAGGGGGGTAGAGTTGTAACACCCATATTGTATGTACAAAAATTTGCTCAAACCCTTGATCATTGTTGTATGCATTTTTGGGTGAATTTTGATGTTCAAACGAGTAGCATCCGTTTAAAAATTTGAATTTGAATTCAAATCAAAAGAAAAGAAAGGAAAATGAAAAAGAAAAAGAATTTAACCCTCCCTGGGCCGAATCCCCTCCCTCTGGCCCAATTCCCTTTCCTCCCCCGCCAGCCCACTGCGCCCTCCCCCTCTCTCCTCTCTCTGCCAGGCGGGGCCCGCCTGTCATCACCTCCAGGGCGCAACCGACGCCTCCTCTCTTCCCGCGTCGCGCGTGTAACCGCCACCCCGCGCCCACTTCTTCCCCCACCCTCGGAACCACTCTCCCGCTCCATCTTCGGCCGAGCGCCACAACCGCACACCCCCCTACACGCTTAAGAGGAGACGGCGCCCCATTTTCCCCTCACCCGAGCCTCCCCGGAACCCTAGACCTTCATCGTCGGTGAGTCACCTCGGCGCTCACGTTCCCGTCGCCGTAGCCCCCCTCCTCCCCATTTTCTTGGCCTGACATGATCGCCGCTTCACCAGGGACACGTTGGACGTGTTGGCTTGGGTAGATCACCACTGCATCGGCATCTTCGTCGAACTCCGGCGAGCTCACCCGCCTCCGACCGTCGCCGACGCTCTCCACTCTTCCCCAAGCCCAATCAAGCCCTCCGGTGAGCTCCCTCGATCTCCCCCTTCGTTTCTATGCGCTTAAATCCGTGAATTGTGCACTGTTTCGCGTTATCGGGTTAGCTCCGGCGACCTCGCCGCCGTGCACCGCCGTGCGACGCCGCGCAGGGCGCTGGCGCCGGCCGAGGGTCGACGTGGCCGCTTCCCTGCCGTCCATTTCCGGCCAACGGCCACGATTAGAAGATCATAACGTTTCGGTTAATAAAATCCCAGCCACCCATTTAAGATCCAACGGCCCACGTTGAATTCCCTTTTCCCGCCGCCGGAATTGCACCTAGGCCCCTGGAAACTTCGTTGCTACCCCCGGAGCTTCTCTGTAATTTGAGTCTAGCCCCCAGAATTCGCAGACTAGCCCCTGGAACCCTAAAAATTGGTTTTAAACATTTAATTAAGCATTCTAACCCCTGTAATTTTGTAGAATAATGTATTTAGACTCTGTACAGTGTAGAAAACTATTTATTTAGCCCCTGGACTTTCATTTAATTGCCGAATAGGGTTTTTAATGGTATTTTGAGGTGTTGAAATTAGATAAAAATGGAAATTAAGTGTAGGTATGTTATGAAAAATTGTTATAAACTATTTTATGCTGTGAATTAGTTGTAGTGTTCAGATAAAATATATTTGGTCCCTGGAATATTTATTATAAAGTTTTTAAAATACATTTTTTCTATAGAAAATTCAATAAAAATGGTTTTAGGCTATAATAAAATCCCAAAATTGTAGGATAAATCTAAAATGCATACTTTGGCCATGATAAATGATAAATGCCTCGTAGGGACGCATTAGTGTAGGATTTTGTGCCTATGTGTATGTGTGATGTATTGTTTTGCGTGCCTTTACTTATTTAGCTTTATTCTATTCTTGCCATGCTTGGGTATATGTCTAGAGTCGTACTACGACCCTAATCTTAACCTCCAAGACCAAGACTTCGACAACACCCAAGTCTTCAACGAAGGCAAGTGCCCTTGACCATCTTGTACCTATTTTAGGGATTTAGCTAGTTGCATGCTAATTAAATTGATGTCCTACTTCATGTTTACATGCCCTGTTCCATATAATTCCTTGTTACCTGAAATGGGTTGGGAAGTAGATAGGCTTTATTTATGCTTAGCCATGCTTAGATGTTGGGATTGGGATATCATACAAATGTTCTATGCTCAACTTTATGGTTACTTTAATTTGGTGATGAATAAACATAATGTTAGTGGATAGGAATCTGGTGGTTGGCTAGTTTTGGTATGGTGCATTTTGCACGAGACCCGGGATTGGGGTTTGTTACCACCGGATTCTAAGGACCGGTTTATGGAGGAAGCCACTAAGCTTTATAGTGCCACCACGAGACTGAGATGAGGCAGCTTGGTCAATTAATTAGGTTTCTCCCGATGAACTGCTAGTGGTTGGATGGTGCGGGGAATGAGGCGGGTGATCTGCTCTTGGAACCGCAAGGCTCAAGAGGGGGCTCTAGGGCGGAGGGTTACTCCGAGAATCCTCAGTGGTGGAAACCTTAGAGGGCTAGCACTAATCGGGAGTACCTTTGTAAAGACCATGTTGTGATCTCCTGGCCTCACACCAAAGGAAGTGTGTAATGTGGTTAGCTACCACGGGCATTCAGAGAGGTTCACTTAGTCCACCTGGCAACAGGGGATGAAATCACTGCTTGTGGGGAAAGGGTACACTCTCTGCAGAGATTTGGTAAAACTGTCATGACAGCCGTGCTCACGGACAAGAGCGGCTTGGGGCCAGTTCATAATTAGTATATGGTTGGGAAATGATGGTTTATTATGATTCAAGTACTTTCATTATCCTTAATCATGTGTTGATTATTTATTGAATTATGATATTGATAATTGGAAGCTAAGGATAGGTTCTAAGCATAGTGCTAAGCCATATTTGGCCTTTCCCTTGCTTTAGCCATTCATGTCATCTCTTCCCGCTCTCTATGTACTCAAGCGTTTAATTCTCCTTTAGAATATAATGAAGAAGAAGCGGCACCGGAGGATTTCTACGTCAATCCGGAGGACTTGGTCTAGGCTGGCGACCTCACGCGCAACGGCTGCCTGTGGAGATGAAGCTACCCTCACCTACTAGTCTTCTGCTGTAGTTTGGTCTTTGTTAATCTAGTTGTTGATGTAAATATTTGTGGAGTGTATTTGTAGACCTTCGGGTCGTACTGTAAGACTATTTATGTATTCGAACATGGCATTGTAATGATATTTCACTTTCGTTGACGCATGTACGATTCAACTGATCCTGGCGTACATGTGATTAGCGTCTGTTCATCCTTGCGATGACCGGGCGTGACAGTAAATATAAGAGTTAATTATGTGGTAAGTACAATAACTTGCTCAGTGGGTGCAAGTAGGTCACACTTCTTGCAAATTGTTAAAACGACTTGTATATTTTGTTTAAATTGTGCACATGAGTCAAAAATAAACTTGGTGGCTAAAAAGAATGATGTAGCATCCATGTCATTATCCTTCACAAACAACTATTTGTGAAAACACTTAAAAAGGTGTTACTTATCTCTTTTTATTATTTCCATTACTTCTGCAAATTTACACGTATTGAAATAGGCCGATAAGAAAAGATATGAGATCCACTCATGCATTCTGCAAAACAAATTTAAGATGATGTTTTATTGTCAAGATGGTTCATGGATGTTGGTGTTCTCATTGACATGAGAACGTGAATGAGTTTTCACCATATAATTATCCATAGGCTTGTCTTGCATATGTAAATTCTATTTTCGCTAAAAGGTTGTTAAGTAACAACTCAAAAGGAAACAAAAATACTCACGGGATGGATTTATCGATTAAACTCGCATATGTAATGGAAACAAGAAAAAACGGATAAGTAATAAAGTCAGTGTAATTTTACAAATAGTCATCTATGGTGAACAAAAACATGGGGCCACGTCTTTCTTTTCAGCCACCAAATTAATTTATGATCTCATGTGTACCACTAAATAAAATATACGACTCGTTTGAGCAATTTGCAATGAATGCGATCTAATTTCTCCCACCGAGTGAGTTATTGAAGTTACCACACAATTAACTCTAAATATAATATACTGAATTGGTAATTACGTCTCATGTGTGATTGTTTAAACATGATATGTGATGTTGCTCAAGTGCACATTTGATAAGTTCAGATTTAAGAATTGGTAATGTAGCCGCGTTCATCAGTAGCACAAACTGGCTATTCAAAGATGCATAAAAGGTGTGACGGGTGCTGTACTTCACGATCATCGGTAAACTTTCAGGAGAGGAAGCGCCAAATGTATGCACACTGCTTGGAAGCATTTTCAATGGAGGCCTTTGCTTGTTGAGATGGTTTGAGTCTGGCACCGCAGGCTGGCGTGCAAAATGTTTTTTTTTTCAAAACCCTTTGGGCATTATATTAAGTAGAAAAGCAGTTACAAAATTGCTGACTGATCAACAAGAGAAGATGATACAGAGGGGGGCTGAGGATGAGACAGAGTAAGAGCACGAGCTGATCACGAGGTACAAATTCTAATTGCTAGGCTGCCGAGAGGTCAAGGTCCGTAGGTGCTGCGCTCCTGCCTGAATCCAGAGGCCGGCCTATTCTTTGATTTATGCGACGATGGCCTCAACAGACTGCTCAGCACCGCGGAAGACGCGGTTGTTACGCTCGCGCCAGATTGCCCAGCATACCAGGATGATTAACGACCGCATACCTTTGTAATTGATACCCGAGGCAAATGTTATATGACGGAACCAACCGAAGACGCTATGTTGTTCATGCCATTGTGCAGGTGGTGGAGGGAGTAGACCAAGCCAGGAACGGACGGCATGCCAAATTCTCCCTAAGAGCAGGCACTCCATGAACGAGTGGCACGAAGTCTCGAGGTTACGGTAGCAGAGGGCGTATAAATAGGAGTTGGATCACCCTCGATGTTGCAGGGAGTCAGCCGTCCACACACGGTTCTGGAGCAGCAACCACGGGAAGAATTTGCATCTTGAGGGCGCCCAGGCCCGCCAAATGAGCTGCGGATACTCCGAAACAGTGTTGCCAAAAATTTGCAGGTGATAGGCGGATTTGGTAGAGTACTGACCGTTTGAAGTTAGTTTCGAAAGGATGGTGTCTTCCCGGGTGTCTTCAGAATCGTAGCACTTTGCTGGAGAAGCTGCTAGAGTCCGACGAGCTGGTGTAGCAGTGGCACCGTGATGTTGGACAGGCAATCGCGCAGCCAAGAAAGATCGGTCATTGCCTAAGCATCGTCATGCGTTTGCGGCGGTAGTGTTTGTATACCTCCTGGAACTCCCGTGCCGGCTTGACTCCACAAAGCCAACGTGATTGCCACAAGAACAGTGCTTTCTTGCCATTATGCACTGAAATCATTGTAAGCTGCATCGAAAAGGTCCCATTCAAGGCAGGTTAGGGGAAGTGGAGAGCCTGTCCAGGCTCGATGCGCGGAGGAGCCTGAGAGCATAGCCGAACTTGTGGAGGTCAATCAAGCCGAGGCTGCCCAAGTGCAGCGGCCGACAGAGACAGACGGTCGTCCAACAAACTTTGGCTTTTCCTCCAGGGACATCCGAGGCACTAGAAGCCTGCGTTGAAGCTTGTATAAGGCAGCAATGAAATTTTCTGGTGGTTTCAGGACGGTCAGGGCGTAGACAGGCAGGGCATTGATGGTGGTCTTGACAAGCTCCCGTCAGTCGCCCATGGATAGGAGTTTGCCCTGCCGGCCCACAACTCTCGCCGCAGCCTTGTCCAGAATCAGTTGAAGGTGTACAAGGCGAAGTTTGCCCAAACAGAGCGGCAGCCGGCAGGCCCAGGTAATTGACCGGGAATGATGGGCGTTGTCCAATGAAATTCACCAGAGCAAGAGAGGTAACCTGTTCTTCGCAGCGGACTGCCATGGCGACACTTTTGTGGGTGTTTATTCTGAGGCCGGTGGCATCACCGAATTTCTTCATGATTTCAAAAGCGAAATCCACTTCCGGTTAAGAGGGATTGATGAATAGTATGGCATCATCCGTGTAGAGGGATAACCGGGACTTAGCAGTCCTGTCTGACAGCATCGTGAGATGGCCATGCCTTGTCGCCAAGTCGAAAATCCGTTGAATTGTGTCGAAAGCCAAGATGAATAGGTATGGGAAGAGAGGATCACCCTGCCTCAGGCCCCGACAGTGCTCAATCTTCAGTCCCAACAGGCCATTGAGGATGACAGAGGATGTGGTCGTGGACAATAATGCAGCAATCCATTCTCGCCACTGGGAGAGAAACCACGCTTGTGTAACAAGTCAAGGAGGTACTCCTAGGAGAGGGTATCAAAAGCTTTCGTGATGTCCAGTTTGAGCAGCATGTCACACCCGGTTTTATTAGAAATAAAACCAGCTGCAAAATACATGTATACCAGGATCAGTTTCACCATACATGTACGACGAGTAGTGATAAACAGTTCTATATCGCATGAAAACAACATTTATACCTTTCAAAAGAGTTTTGAATAGCAGCGGAAGAGGAAAAACTCTATAGCAACCACAGGCAAATCGACTGGCAGCAACGCGACCTTCTACACACCGTCTTCAATGGAAACTTGCCGTCGTTGAATCTTCTCTTCACTGAGCAGCGTTTATAAAAAAAGTACAACAAAGCAAGTGTGAGTACCATCCCGTGGTACTCAGCAAGTGTGGGAAATAAATGACATGAAGGTCAATCAAAAAGGAAAGGCTGATAATTGTTTAAGCACTATGCATTAAACCTATCCTTAGCTTTCATTAGCACCTACATCTAGGTGTATATTCCCAATTATTATAGAATAACAATAATAATGAATCAATACCAACATCATTCCCAAACCATCATCTCAACCATCATCCCAACCATCGTCTAATTATGAATTGAACACCAAGCCGCTCTTGTCCGTGAGCACGACTGTCATGACAGTTTTACCAAATCTCTGCAGAGAGTGTACCCTTTACCCACAAGCAGTGATTTCATCCCCTGTTGCCAGGTGGACTAAGTGAACCTCCCTGATTGCCCGTGGTAGCTAACCACATTGCACACTTCCTTTGGTGTGAGGCCAGGAGATCACTGCATGGTCTTTACAAAGGTACTCCCGACTAGTGCTAGCCCTCTAAGGTTTCCACCACTGAGGATTCTCGGAGTAACCCTCCGCCCCAGAGCCCCCTCTTGAGCCTTGCAGATCTCAGAGCAGATCACCCGCATCATTCCCCGCACCATCCAACTACTAGCATTTCATCGGGAGAAACCTAATTAATTGACCAAGATGCCCCATCTCAGTCTCGTGGTGGTACTATAAAGCTTAGTGGCTTCCTCCATAAACCGGTCCTTAGAATCCGGTGGTAACAAACCCCAATCCCGGGTCTCGTGCAAACTGCACCATACCAATACTAACCAACCACCAGATTCCTATCCACTACAATTGTGTATTCACCACAAGTTCAAGTAACCATAAAGTTTAACATAGCACAATTGTATGAAATCCCAATCCCAATGTCTAAGCATGGCTAAGCATAAATAAGACCTATCTACTTCCCAACCCATTTCAGGTAACAAGGAATTATGTGGAACAGGGCATGTAAACATGAAATAGGACATCAATTTAATTAGCATGCAATCTATCTAAATCCCTAGAATTGGTACAAGATGGTCAAGGGCACTTGCCTTTGTATAAATAGTTGCTCAGTTCTTCTTGATGAAATCTTGATCTTCGGAGTCTTTGTGTTGCTTCTTGATGGAGATACAAATGCGTATAAACTACCGATAAAAGAAAAATAAAAACACTCAAGAACAATACACCAAAACATACTCATAAGCATAAAATCCTACACTAATATATCCCTACGAAGTATTTATTATTTTTCATAGCCAAAGAAATGCATTTACCATTTATTTTCCATTTTTAGTATTTATTTACAGGCTAAAAACATTTTTAATGAGTTTTCTATAGCCAAAATATAATTTATATGCATTTTATAAATTTTATTTCAGCATAAAAGATTTTATAAATAATTTTTCCTACTATTTCCATATTTATTATCCATTTTTAGTATTTATTTATAGCTAAAAAACATTTTTATTAAGTTTTTCAATGGTCAAAATATATTTTATATACATCTACAATTTTATTTCAGCCTAAAAAGATTTAATACTAATTTTCTACTATTTTCTATATCTATTTTACCATTTATAAATATTTTCCACCTATAAATGCATTTTTAAATAATATTCAGCAATTAAATATTAATTTCAGGGTTTAAATATTATTTCTATTATTGATCAGAGGCTAATTCACCAATTAAATTAAATTTCAGGGGTCTAAATCATTATTTCTTCAATTTAACATAATTCCATAGAAACTTAAGGTTTAAATTGTTAATACAGAAACTTAAATGGTATTAAAATAATGTTCAGGGGCTAGTCCGAAAGATTCTAGGGGCTAGACTGCAAAAATACGAAGGGGTGTGCTGCAAAATAATGAGGATTGTTGGATTTAAAGTGGGTGGCTAGGATTTTATGAACGAAGGGGTATGGGATAGATCTAATCGTGGCCCTTGATGGAGGATCCGATGGTTGGGGACAAAATGAAGCCTTGGGCTTCTTCAACCTCCAGCCAACATGGCTGTACCACCATGGATGGCGTGGTGAGCTCGCGGGAGCACGCCTAAGGGCCTAATCCGTGGCTCTGATCGTCAAAAATGAAGGAGAGGGGCACTGAGTACTCACCTAGGAGGGTTTAGGGGTCCGAAATGGTGCGGAATAGGAGCAGCAACGTTGGAGACCGATGAGTACTAGGGTGGACGTTGCCGTGGCGCCTCGATGGAGATTCTTCTGCGCATCCTTGCCCGGGGCATGTTCTGGGGCACGGCGAGCATGGGAGGCACAACAAAACAGAGAAATAACGGGTGAATCGTCGGGAACGACGGCGCCAATGGTGGTGGCTAGATTTCGGGGTGGAGAGAATGAGGGAAGAGGAGGGAACGAGTATTTGAAGGAGGACAGTTGCTTGGTGTTGTGCGGTTGCCAAGGAATGTAGGTGATGTGGGAAGGGGCACGGGATGGGCAAGAATCGGCGTGGCGGTTGTCGGAATGCGGCTTGCACGTGATGTGTTCGATGAAATACCCGCAAGGCGTGCGGTTGGAGGAAGAAAGGGATGACAGTTGGGGCCCGCATGCAGAGAGGGAGAGAAGGGGAGATAACGGGTGTTACACAGCATGACTTGCCTGTTTTTCTGGTGATAGGATTGGGCCGGGTTTTGGACATATAAGAAATTACTCCCTCCGTCCCCATAAACTTGTCGATTTGTAGTTCAAAAATAAACTACAAAGCGACAAGTTCATGGGGACGGAGGGAGTATATTGTATGCTTCTGGATCTGATGAACGCAGTCTGTTTGGTGCCAACTAGATCGTTGATCAGAGGCTGGAGGTGCATGGTTAACACCTTGGTGAACAATTTAGCGAATGAGTTTATCAGACTTATCGGCCGAAAGTATGATGGTTCCAATGCCTCTTCGTGATTTGGCAGCAGGGAGATGGCCGTCCCATTCAGCAACCCGAGGGGACCAGTCTGCAGGTTGTAGAGGCTGTCGAAAGCTTGGAGCACATCGCACTTGATGATAGGCCAACATACTCTGTAAAAATCTGTGGTCAACCCGTCCGGGCCGGGTGCCTTCTCCGTAGGTAGATCACATATCTCCTTCCAAACCTCGTCTTCAGTAAATGGTTGATCAATATCAGATGGTGGTAGCTGAGGCAGGTCGAGCAGGTCCCAGTTGATGCGAGCCTCCCGCTGCCTTTTAGTACCCATGAGTTCAGAGAAAATACCGAAACAAAGTTTGTTCCTTGTCTTGATGCGTATAGGAGACATCCCCATCTTCCTTTGTTAGCCGAGGGATGTAGTGTTTCCTCTTTCTTGAGCTTGCTTTAATATGAAAAAGTTTAGTCTTATTGCCCTTTCTACTGCGGCGAGTCCGACCAGTCTATCTTTCAGATCCTTCCTAACCGATGTTCCTCCTCACTTAGGGGTCTGCTGTCCTGAGCCGTGTCGAGCCGAAGGATGATCTCGTTTGCCATCTGCATGTGCAGTTTGGCCTGATCGAATATAGATGAGCTCCACCTTGAAAGTTTTTCCCAAGTGTTCCTCATCTTCTGGTAAAGCCTGGTGAGCGCTGAGGCGCCGGGGACCGGGGCATCCCAAGCATGTTGAACCAGTTCCAAGAAGCCAGGGACGCGCGGCCAGAAGGACTCGAACATGAACATTGGTGGCGTACGGAGGGTTGCTTGTTTGCTCAACAAGAGGAGGCAATGGTCAGAGATAGAGGAGGAGAGCACCTGCAAGTAAGAGTATGGAAACTTATCTTCCCATGCATGGTTGCAGAATACCCCGATCCAGCTTGACTAGTGTCAGATCACGTCGCTCATTGGACCAAGTAAATCGTCTCCCATGCAGTGGCAGCTCTAGCAAGCACATTCTATCGATCGATCTTCCAAAAGCACCCATCATCCTTCGGTTGTGGTTTAGGTTGTTCTTGTCGCGAGCCTCTCGGATGAGATTAAAGTCCCCCAAGCAAAGCCACGATGTGTCATCTGACGGAGATGATTCTTCGAGTTCATCCAAGAAACAAAGCTTGTCCGTGTCCTCATTTGGTCCATAGACGATCGAGAGCTTGAAGAGAAAACCCGTCGCTTGGAACAGACTGTCAAAGAGTTGGTGCGGTTGTGGTACGCGGGAGATAACAAACGATCCAGCGTTCAACTGTTTGTTCGGAAGGTTCAGGAGTTTAGTTCTAGTTTTCAGAGTTTACACCAAGCAGAACTCGTAATAAGGTAGCTCATGCTCATGTACTGGCAAAATAGATCTCAGGTGATGCTATGGTTGGATTGTGGCACGATTACTCCAACCTGCGTCGCTGACCTTGGCTGCTGATTGCATCCCAGGTGTTACATATCGAATGAATATCCCTGCCCCCAAAAATAAAACAGGGTGTAGCAAATTTTGGTCTAGATAACAGATCAATGCAGTTGTGCGTGTCCCGCTGGCTGAGACGCCGCCTTTTACGTGGCGCGAATTCAAACAAAATGGACGACCAATCCCTGCAGGGCTCGTTTACCTTGGCTTTCCCTCCACTCCACGCTTCTGCCGCGCCTAGCCAGTAACCCCTAGTCCCCTCGATCAAAAAATAAAAATGAGTAAAAGTACATTAATAGTCCTTGAACTTGTATGAGTGTGTCATTTAGTCCCACAAACTTTTAAAGTGCATTTTTAGATCTATGAACTTATTAAATTGTGTCATCTAGGTCCAAATTACCTAAAATATCCCTATGATTATCGATATAACTATTATTTGAAATTTATTTTTTATATTTTTTCGCACTCCAAATCAGCGTTATTAGCCTTCAACATGAATTATGATAACAAAGTTGATTTATGAAGAGAAAAATATGAAAAATATAGGTCAAATAATAGTTATATCAACAATTATAGAGGTATTTTCGGTGTTTTGAACTTAGATGACACACTTTAACAAGTTCATAGATCTAAAAATGCACTTTAAAAATTCGTAGACCTAGATAACACACCCGCATAAGTTCAGAGATTGTTGATGCACTTTACTCAATAAAAATCCTAGTCCCCTGCAGTGTGCCGCCCCCAAACACTTTGTCAACACATTGTTATGCTACCAACATAAATAAAATGTTGGGTTTATCAATTCAGAATTTAAGTGCCAAAATTAAGGCCAATGAGAAATCCCACACACCTTTGACCAAATATGTTGCACATTGTTGTGCTGCCAATATATATAAAACAATTGTGTTTATATATTCGGCGATTGGAAAAAAAACAGTATCTCATCAGCCCTCTTTATTCCACTCCACGTCCTTGTCCTTTTTCATATGCATACTGGTACCAGGTAGCTCTAAAACCAAAAACCCGAAATGCATCTCCTTCAAACCACTTTGAAATTTAAGGCATTACCGCTAACCTGCAAAATCAACAGCAATTAATCTCAGGATGGTTGTAGAAGACCAATTTTATTTAGAATGATTCTTTCAAATGAACAGGTTAATTGCCATAGCAATAGAATGCATTTCTTCAGTTAATGATATGTCTATCAAACTATAGTCCTATATATCACTTCACAGCACATATCAGAGCTGTCTTATGCTCAAGCTATCTGGTCTCTCCACTACAAGGAGGCTGCATAAAGATAACAAGGAAAACATATAACTATAACATGACAAATTATTATAAACACACAAAAAGAATTTCTGATACAACTTCAGTTCTAACTTATGGCAAAAAGCTTCTTCAACATCGCAAAGTGTCGGAGTTCCAAATATATACCGATTAGTATCGATTTCGTCATGCACTCATCCTCGAGATGGCCTAGCTACTAGAACACAGGATTTATACGGGTTCAGTCAAGACGCCCTACGTCTGGTGTGTTTTTTTTCTCTCTTTGTTGATAGTGGGGAAGCTGTTACAAGCGAGTGGTATTCTAATGTTGAGTGTGTCAGACGATACTCGTCTGCTGTAACGTATGTGATCCCCTTCTAAGGACGGCATTCGGGGCCTTTTATAGGCGGCTCGACACTGTGTCTAGCCCACTCTCCTAATAAATGAGATGGGGATTACAAGGTTTCTTATCTCTTTGGCTTATCCTCTGCATTCCTCGGGACAGGGTCGGGTCACGGAGGTCGATGATGCGTCTGTCCCCGCCCTGTTACTTCTTGTCACCTGTCAGTGTCAGGTGGCAGTGCCGTCCTGCCACTACTTCGGATGGGACGTAACGTGGAAGGTGTCGGCAGAGCCCGTGACGTGGCTCCCCTGCTAAGGCTCGAGACCCCGTCTCGACCTCGGTGATCAGGGCTTGGTTGGCTTATGCGTTCTCTCTGATAGTCGGGTTACAGAACCCCATCACAAAGCCTTTCTCCCAGAAAAAGAATATTGGTGATGAGACCGCAGGTTGGGGTATGCCCTCTATCGTGCGACCTAGAGCTGAATATAATCTCCCACCTGCTCATAAGGTATGTTGTTGCTTAGGAGGTCTGGTCTGGTTCATGGCACTGCCAGTACTTGGCCACTAGCATGTCACCCCGTCAGTGGTGGGGCCTCATGCAACAATGCAGATGCCAAGGACAAGCCTGCTGAGCTGTAATTAGTTGTGAACCTTTGTGCATTGTGGTGACAAGACAAGCAGAGGGTGAGTGTGAGAGAGCACTTTTAGTTTTCGTGCTTGCAAACTTTGCATTCTCTTAGGCCTTCTTTGGCAAAATTACACGGAGCTAATTCTCAAGCAAAATCAGGAAAAGTTGTGTCAAACACTCTTTTTTAGAAGTGATTCTTGACTAATTCTGTGAAGTGATTCTCTGAGATGAATTAAGGGGCTAAGAACTGAAAAAGTAGTTTATCCTAATTCTATGAAGTGATTCCCTTTCATGATTCTAAGGTCTCGTTTGGATTGAAGATCGGTTTCAATTCACTGCTGGAACAAGAGAATCCCATCCAAACGAAAAAAACGCCGAACGTTTCTGGTGGAATCGAATGGGAACTGGAGCGAAAAATGAACTACAGGGCCGGAACACCCGAAAAGGTGTTCTGCATGGCGAATCGGGAATTCCTTACGTAATTGAGCTCCCGGTTTAGATGTATTTACCCGCCTATGCCACTGGCCTATTCACGCGGACGCCCCCGTCTCCCAGGAATCTCCGACGCCAGGAGACGAGTCGTTCCATGGCGATTCGTCTCGTGAAGGCGATAGTCGCTGGCGTCTCTCCAGTTGCCTCCGGGCCCTCCTCGCTTCGTCCTCCACCTGGTAATCTCTGCCGCTCTCCGGTAATCCCCTCCTCGTACTGATCTGCTCGGCAGCGCCGCCACACGCGCTGGTCCCCTGCTCGGCTGCATCGCGCCCCGCGCTAGACCGCTGCCACCCGCGCAGTCCCCTGCTCGGCACTTCCGCCAATCGCGGTACTTCCCTGGTCAGCACCACCGCCACCTGCGGCCCTCTCTTTCCACCGCGTCCTCCTACCTCTCTCTGTACACGGCTCTCCCTTGTTCTAGGATGATTGATCTCAGGTGCTTCCACTCATTATTTTTTTGTATTGTAATCCTTGCAGATCGGACACCGGGTCTTGTGCAGTTGGGTGCCGGTCAACAAAGGTATATGTTGTCGTGATCATAGGATTTGTGATATATGTGAAGTTCATCTACTTATCAGTGCAAATTGTAGAGGTTCATATAACTGCGAATGTGGATGGATACATGTACAAAATATTGTCTTGATCATAGAAAATGCATGTGTAAAATGTGGCTGTTTGCATGTGGAGAATGTGGCTTGATTCATGTACATAATAGTTTCTTGATCATAGAGTATGCATGTGTAAGATGTGGATTGATACATATACAGAATAAGGTTTTGACCATAGATGGATTGAAACTGATTGTAGCATGCTCAGGTTGCTCAATGTTGAAAAAAAAAATATTTCAGCACTCTTGGTTCAGCCTTACACGTATAAAAAAAATCAGCACTCATGGTCTTGCAATATACATGCGAACATCGTATAAACAGTACCTATCTGGTACAGCTGGAATAAAAACTGTATAAGTAACAATCAGGGGTATATGGGTCAATTCAACTCTTTTTCCCTCTCAAGTGAAACTGAAACAATAAACTAGCCAAACGAATTATCAGCTTATTCTGTTTCAGGTTCTGGAACTATTTCAATGGTGAAACTGAAACGATTCTGATTCTGGGTGAATCTGGAATCATACCAAACGGGCCCTAGGAATTTATTCTAGAGAATCACTTTCCGCTACAGAATCACTTCGCCAGAGAATCGGAAGTGAATCCAAAGAATCAGCTTTGTGGAGTTGTGCCAAAGGAGACCTTAATACAACACACTGTCCCTACATATTCGAGAGGAAAAACTTTATAGCTTCCACACAGGACTAGTTTAGTAGCAAGTTTCCACCTTAGATCTAAATTAAAGAAGTCAAAGAGAATGATGGCTAACAATCTACCATAATAGAGAAGGCTACCAATATAGCAATTTTGGTTTCATAAGCTTATGAAAATGCCATCCACATAGTGAAATTGACTACTAGAGCCACAGTCCTTAATATTGCATATCTGATTTAACCATTTAATGTATGACCCTTCGTGATGTATAAAAACACAATAAACACCAATATTCTAAAACAAAAGGTCTAAAATTAACATGCCCAAATTAAGTTGCATGCACCGACTGGCAATTTTTAATAACAAGTAAATTTTTATATGTCATTAACTCCATCTTTAACGTGGTATGTGCAATTGAACAATGGAAGAACAATGCCAGGAAAAAAATTTTGAAGTCCTATGACATACCTTAAGCATCATTGGCATCATTTTGGATTGAAGCAAAACTCCCGTAGTTTCCTACTAAAGAAAGAGGCCACGCCATGATGTAGGGATGAAAATGATGGGAACGAAAACTCCTGGAAAACAACTTTTCCATCTCCAATGTTTCTAAGCACAGCAACAGGATAATGTCTGATACAGCCAAGTAGACAAAGCCATCCTTCATAGTCACGACATGCACAATATCATTGTTTGCCACTGGATTTGCCTCTTCATCATACTGGAGCTTGTATCCAACAACCCATCTCTCCAGACCAGCATCATCCACTATGTACCTCAACACGTCAATGCTCCATCCAGTGCAATAAACAATCCAAAGAGTACCATCCATGGTTTCTCCAACGACAAAGCTGTAACATTGCTCCCAGTAGGGGAGCTTCAAAACAGAGAATTCCATTGTCTTTGTGTCTAGCTTCAGCATGTGCTCCAGGTTCTTGAAAGGCCAGTACAGCATACCATTGGACTGCAACCCAAAGTGGAGCCAATACTCGTCAGCATTATGTGGCACCGCCCTCTCTGCAATGTCCACCCATGGATGGAAGAACCAATCCCCTGTCTCCGACGAGAAGACCGCCGCCTGCACCTCAGATTCCTTGTAGAAAAGCCAGACAAGTCGGAATGACATGGGTTCTTCATCTGAGGAAAGCAAATGCACGTCAAGCGAAGTAGGTTGGCCAGGTTCCGGCGACCCTGAGTTCCTAATAAAGGGCATCTCGAAGTAATCTGTCCACCGGGCCAGCGGGTTGACTGTGGCGAGTAGACCGGCGTCCCAGTTCATGAGGAGGACGTAGCCGTCCTGGCAGTCATGGATGTGCCAGCTGAGGGGCGCATCGCGAGCGTAGCCGTCGGGATCCAGGAGGGTGGTGAAGGCGAAGTCGCCGCCGCGGATGGCCGCGAGCACGTCACGGTCGCGGCGCAGGGCGGGCGAAAAGGATGGGAGGGCGTCCGGCTGGGGTTCCGCAACAAGGCCGAGGAGGAGGGGCGGGTGGAGCTCGCGGAAGCGGCGGCGGAAGTCAGGGGAGGATGCCACCGCGCGGCGCCACGCACGGCAAGTGAGAGCGACGCGGATGAGCGACGCGAGGGAGGGGAGGCGGAGGAAGATATCGAGCAGAATGTCCTCGCCGAGGGAGTCGAAGGTGGTGGGGTTGGATAGCTTTGGGGATTTCGCCGGCGGCGGCAGGGTTGGATCGCCGCCGGGATCCATTGATGAGAAGAGAATTGTGCGTTTGGCGACTGAGGGCTTGTTTGTAAGACCGTTCGCACCGGACACCTCCAAACGCGCCGCTACGCTTAATGTGAAGGCCCTCTAAAATTTTGATACCCGCACTGGGGAAGATATAGCGATCTCTATTATAGCGAAGTGCACAGTAAAACTTCACAGGTAGAAGCGCCGCTACGAAGAGAGAGAATCGGCTGAAAGATGACGGTTGTCTTCGCGCGGTAGATGGGATTCGCGGCGGGAGGACGGCGACTACGAGATGACGAGGTGCAACGAGTGGAGCCGACCGCCTCCCGACAACGGCGACGAGTGGAGCCGACTGACGACGAAGATGCCGGTGGGAGGTAAGAGGACGATGCCGGTGGGGAGGAGAGAGGACGACGCCGGCGAGAAGACGAAGAAACCCATTCGCGGTAAGCGAAGCTGTAGGAGGCGGAGAAAGAACCGAAACGGCGGAAAAAAAAAAAAGAACCGGAAAGGTCACTCACCGGTGGACTCGTCCAGCGCAAGCGGACCCGCCTGCCGTCGCGGAGGAGGGCGAGGCTGCGGCTGCCGACTCGTCGAAGCTCGAGAGAAGGCGAGCTCGGGAGAAATCTGGAGGAGGAGCGTCCAGTCCAGAGAAATAAAGAATCGGGAAAGATAGAATTGGGTGAGGCCGTGGCCGTGACCTCCCGAGGGTGCCAGGAATATTCTAGATGGGAGAGAAGGACCGGGAAAGAGAGAGAAAAAAAGAGAAAAACGAGAAAAAATATAAGATTGTGAATTAAGGAGAGTAAAAAATCAAAACTGAAACTACTGTATTTTTTATATTATTTTAGTAACACTAGAAAAATATAGTAGTAATATCATAAAAATAAAAGGAAGTTGAATGAAATGATATAATATAGATGTTAGTTGATATAGAGGTTCGATATAGAGGTGAACGAGTGCAGAGAATAAAACTGTAAAGATGAGAATCTTTTAGAGGTGACTGTAAAAGAGGAGAATATTTCTTTTAGAGGTAGATTTTAGAGTTGCATGAGTGCGAACAGTCTAACAAAGGAATGAAAAATAGAGGAACGGGAAAAAACACAGTAATGGAGAAAACGTAGGAACTCAGAATGTGGAAAAATTATAGGAATCTAAAACATAGGAATGAGAAGTTTCATGTGTTTGGAATGTAGGAATATAAACACAAAAACAAAAATAACAGTACAACTAAATAAAAATTTTAAGAGCTATATTATAATTATAGGGGTTAACATGACATTAGTATTAAGTATGAATAAATCAAATTTGGACTTTTGTAGTGCTTCTTGTTGTATATTTATCTGCAATTTGAAGGAAAATACTTGTTCCTGCTTTTAAAAAAATAAACTAGGCAAGAGAAGGTGATTAATATGTGAGCTGACTGTTTGACGAAGCGTTGTGACTTTCCCTGAGGTCATACCTCATTTTTTTGATTCCTTCATTTTGTAAAGGAAAAGTTTTTTTCCACAAGAATGAAAGACACCATTTTTTTCATCCAAACACTACATGATATCAGCAATCCACATGAATCTCATTCCTCTAAAATTCCTTTGAAAAACCTCTATTCTAGTCAGGGCCTGAGAGAAGGGAAAAGAGAGCATCATGACAAAGGGTTGAGTTCGAGTGAGGTGGAGCAAAAACCCCCTCAAAAAAAAGTAAAATGTATCAATAATCTTGAACTTGTATGGGTGTGTCATCTAGGTCTATAAATTTTTAGAGTGTATATTTAGATCTATAAACTTGTTAAAATGTGTCATATGAGTCCATAATATCGAAAATACTCTTATGACTATTGACAAAATTGTTACTTGAGTTTTATTTTTCATATTTGTTCTCTTCCAAAATAAACATTATTATCATAATTCATATGGAGACTAACAAAACTGATTTGTGGGAGAGAATAAATATGAAATATAAAGCTCCAGTAACAGTTTCGTTACTAAACATAGGGGCATTTCCGATATTTTGGACTCAAATGACACAGTTTAACAAGTTTATAGACTCAAATATGCAATTCAAAAGTTCATGTGCCTAAATGACAAATTCAGGGACTACTGATATACTTTACTCATAAAAAAGTATGCGGGTGGATTTTTTTTATCCGAATTCGCACCCGTGAATGAAAAGTGACACCCGCAATCGCATCCGACGAGTTTCGGGCAGGTTTCGAGTTCCGTCAGATTTGATTGAAACCCCAGTGCTATTGCATGCGAGGAGACACGAGGGGCACACATCTGAGAGCTGCTATGAAGGCGGTGATATCGGCTTGATGTGTTGAGGAGCTCCTGGTCCTTGAGTCGGGGGCGGCGGTGCGGTGGCAAACATCAAGAGCGACAACGCGACAACAACATCAGAGTGGTGACGGACGCTGGGGGTGGAAACACGATGACGAACATCGAGAGCGGATGTGTGACAACAGACGTTGGGGCGGAGGCGCCGATGAACGTCAGGGGCGGAGGGCCGGAGGCGAGATCTAGTGACGGTGGTGAGATCTAGGCACAAGCATCGGACATCGACGAGATCCAGTCCTAGGTGACGGTGCGACGAAGGACATCAGGGTGTCGGCAGACGTTAGGGACGGCGGCTCAATGACGGATATCAGGGTGGTGGCGGACGTCGGGGTGGAGGTGCGACGATGAACATCGAGGGTGGAGGCATGACGACGGACATTGGGACCGGAGGCACGCCGACAGACGCTGGAAGGCGGGATCCAGGAGGCAGTGATAGGATCTAGGCCCCGGCTTCGAGCGTTGGTGGGATTAGGCCTAGGTGTCAGGGGCAGCAGGGTGACGACAAACATTAGGGTGGTAACTGACACCGGGGTGACGACGGAAGTTAGGGTGGTGACAAACATCGGGGGCGACAGACATCAGGGTGGTGGCGAACGTCGGGGGTGGATGTGCCACGATGAACATTGGGGGCGGAGGTGTGATGATGGACATTCCGGGTGGAGGCACCCAAGCGATTGTGGGATCCAGGCCCAGACATTGACGGGATCCAATTCTAGGCGTCGGGTGTCGACGGAATGCCGAGATGCTCCATGCGGTGGCTGGATTGGGAGCCGAAGATCAATCAAATGTTCCAGTCGAGTGGTCTGGGGTCGGAGGCTAGGTTGTGCTTTGCACAGTTGAGAAAATACTTTGGCTGTTGGGCTAGGTTGCGGATAAGAAGGTGGGCTAACTTTTTCCCGATATAGTTTCGAACACATGACGGGCATCCGTAGATGAAAAACTAAACCCACACTCACAATACATCAGGTAGGGTGTGAATCAGATCCATGATTGCAAATGTCCACCCGCACCGATAATCGACGCGTGCCAAATCTGTCGGGTACCTGCACCCGCGGTTTTTTGCCATCTGTAAAAGAGAGGTAAAGAGAGAGAGAAAAAGTATGACCTTTCTGATCTCTATCTTTTGATTGGTTTGAGAGTTAAAATAAATTTATATTCTACAATTTATTTATGAATTTATGAGTAAATAATTGAAACATAAGTTACAATAAATATTGTAGATTTTTTATTAGTCATTCTACTCCTATTAAGTTATCACCCCTTACTTAGATAATATATTAAAATAAGGTCATGTTTGGAACCTCTAAAACTAATTATTAGTTAGCTAATAATCTATTAGCTGAATTAGACCAACTAATAATTAGCTAGCTAATTATTAGTTGAAGGGTGTTTGAAACCTCTAGAGCTAATTTGTTTTTAAACATATTTCACTGTAGTGCCTCTGGATCTGCCCCCGTCATAGCCCACGTGGAGGCTGAGGAAGCGCGCGCCGGTGGCCCTCGCTCCTCGGCAGCATCTCGTCGATGTTGAAGACCCAAGCGGGGCGCCGACGCGACCAGGCGACGGGGGTGCCGGCTCGACCGGGCGACGGGGCGCCGGCGCGGGGTCAATGCGGAGGCGGCACGACTGGTCCGTCGGGGTGGGGACGCGGGGCTGATGCGAAGGCGACGCGACCGGTCCGTGGGGGGTGGGGTCGCGGGGAAGACGGAGGCGGTGACGCGTCGCCGACGGGCGGCGGTGCACGGGCAATCTTGGTTTATACAAAAAAAACTTGCCCAATCTTCACGTTCCCTCATAAGATGTTCGACACAACAACTTCTTGCCATATAAGACAGAACCAAAATGCATATCAAACATTACCTTATTAATCACGGTCTACAGAATAGAGCAATGAGCACAGGTGCAATGCCACAGATCGAACCATGTAGAGATCGAACTTGAAGTCAAAAAAAGTACTGTCAATTATACATAGTTAGACATTGCTGGTACCATCTTGGATCCTTGCAAAGCTATTGTAGTTTCCTGCTATGGAAGGAGGCCACCCCATGGTGTAGGGAATGCAAAAATCGGTACACAAACTCCTGGGAAACAGCTTCTCCAGCTTCATTGTCTCTAAGCACAGTGACAGGACCATCTTTGATGTTTCCAAGTACACAAAACCGTCTGTGACAGCCATGATCTTCTTCAGTAGATCATTGTTTTCAGGCGGGTCGGCATCGCCCCTGTACCGGACCGCTGTACCCCTCCACCTCTGCACACCGCCTTCATCAACTCTGCAGACCAACACAGCAACGATCAACCCATAGCAGAATACAACGCAGGGAGCTCCATCCTTTCGAGTGACAACCAAGTCGAGGCGCAGGCCGGGAGAGAATCTAAAGCGTTCAGGGATTTCCAAAACAGAGAAGTTCATCGTCGCCGTGTCGAGCATGAGCACGTGGTCTCGGTTCTTGAATACCCAGTATATGAATCCATTGGCTTGCGTCCCATGCCGATTATTGAGCCAGCAGCATTGGTCGTTGTCACGAGGCTGCTGCGCCCTCTCCGCGACCTCTACCCACGGGTGAACGCTCCAGTCCCAGGTGGCCGACGAGAAGACAGACGCCCGTACGCCAGATTCATCCGTGGAAAGGCGGACAAGGCGGAATGACTTGGGGTCGTCCGACGACGAGGACAGCAGATGCACGTCGACGAAGACGGTCTGGCCACGGCGCCCCTCCGTAGTTTCTGTGCAGGGCATATGGATAAAGACCGGACGGTGTCGGGACAAGGGGTTCACGATGGCGAGCAGCTCGGCTTCCCAGTTCATGAGCAGAAGCCGCCCGTCGCGGCAGTCACGGAGGCGCCACCGGAGGGACACGTCGTCCGCGTCGGCATGGGGCTCCAGGAGGGAGGTGAGGGCGAAGTCACCGCCGCGGACGGCCGCCAGCACGTCACGGTCGCGGTCGTGGGCGGGGGCGAAGACCGGGAGGGCGACGTGCTGCGGGTCGCCGAACACGCCGAGGAGCGGCGGCGCGCGATGGAGCTCGCGGAAGCGGCGGCGGAAGACAGGGCAGGAGGCCACCGCGCGGCGCCACGCCCGGCACGTGAGGGCGGCGCGGACGAGCGTCGCGAGGGAGGGGAGGCGGAGGAAGATCTCCAGCAGGAGATCCTCGCCGAGGGAGTCGATGGGAGCGGTGTTCGATTGCTTCTTGGATTTCTTGGACGCTGGAGAACCGTCTGGGGACATTGTGGCGAGCGGCTGCTCTGCACAACGTTTCCTGCAACACCAACAAGAGCATATATATTTGCCTTCGAGGTGTAAACTCAATACGAGTCGGCCACGTTTCCGTAAACTAATTCGTACAACCAATAGATATGTAGATATATTGTTGTACAGCTTCCCCGTTCCGAATTTTAAAACCTACTTAGCATCCTAGCCTTTATAATAGTGCATAACTGGATGTGGTTAAACAAGTGCGTCACTCTCCTGGTTGAGTTGATTAGACATTTCATTTCATTTCATTTGGTCTGAAGGAAATAAACTGCGAGTTAAACACAAAGGATAGTGAGAACTGAGGAGGTCATCGCACGGCGCCACACCCCGCAGGTTAGGGCAGCGAGCGAAAGTGGTCATCGGGGTCGATGCTGATGTGGGGTTTCTTTGGTTTGTTGATAACATTGTTTCGACATTGTGACCGTAAAAGTAAGAGAATAGCTAGAGTGTAAATAACTTTTTGGTACAATCATGTAAAAAATACTCCCTCCGTCCCAAAAAGGTTGTCGCTTTGTAGTTCAAAAATGAACTACAAAGCGACAACCTTTTTGGAACGGAAGGAGTATTCTACTAGAATGCATGATCTTCGTCGTATGGTTGTTGTAACTGTTTAACAAAAAGGAAAAAAGACATTTTACTACGCTAAAGTATCAGTGTTGTTCACTTAACTTTCTAAAGAAAATTTTTAGTTCAGTTTACTCTCCGAATTATTTAGATTGATTCAATTCATCTTCTAGTGATTTTTTTCTTTTTTTTTTTCTTTTTGTAAACGTCAAATCTTTTAAGATAAAATTTCATGGGATTATATGTTACAACCTACAACACATTAGAAAAAAATTTCAAAATTTTATGTATTTTTTATATTTTAAAAGCATGTAAATAAATCTCGCTTGAGCTATGAAATAATCCATGAAAAATTTTAAAATTATTTTTCTAGCATATTTTATGATATCATCAACCATCCTACTTAATATAACTTCAAATATAACTCATCTAAAGAGAAACAAAAAAGAAAAAAATTAGTAGAGGTGAAGATGCGTCCCATCTGAAGCATGAAGCATCACCTTATTTTAGAGCGAGGTTGATGTGTTGTTTATCTTAACATATAAGATCAATGGTTTGCAGTCTTCGGCCTGCAGTTTCATGTCATAGAGAGCATAGGAAAACATGCAGTTTAATCTGTTGGATCTACTAGCAATTATGTAGTACTCATTTGATCTTAAAATACTTGTTATTAGGATACAAATTTTAGTTCAAAAATAAATTAAGTTTTTTTGTCTTAATGACAAGTATTTTAGGATGAGAGAGTAGTTTACAGCATGAGCGTTTGATCTGAGCCAACGGTGGTGCATGTTTATGGCAAGGTGTGCAGTAAAGGATCCCAAGTCAGAAGATCCGCGTCCGCACAGCAGTGGGAGTGGGCGGTGCTATTAGCTTGGCGAAACTTACATATCACCAGGTATAAATATCTTTAACAAAATAAAGTTTCTGTAAAACTTTAACTAAAAATGTGGACTACAATTTTTTTGATAAAAAGGGAGTTTTTTGTTTCAAAAAAATAGTTACCAAGAGAATAATTCCAAAATACAAGATAGTTTCCTCCAAATATAAGCAATAGTGTAGAAATAAGAAATTGCTTCAATTTCACATGTAGTAGGACAAGTTTTTTTAGATTAACCCAACAAGACAGTGTAATATATTAAGAGCGTATTTGACATGATTCTGTTGGAATTAATGGGCTTGGCCCAATAATAATTTAGAAATAAATCCTATAAAATCTCAAAGGCCCATTAGGGCAAGAAAGAGTGGTGCTAAGTGTTTAGTCTCACATGGGAAGTGGAAGTGGAGCAACCCCTACATATAAGGGAGGTTGCTCTTCCACTCCTTGAGTGAGAGAGAAGAGAGGAAGACAGGGGTGGCCCACGCGCGCTCCCCCTCCTCCTCCTCGCTCGCTCGCCTCGCCTCGCCTCGCCTCGCCCCGCACACGCGCGCGCGTGTGTTCGTGTGAATTCGAGTTGAGCCCATATTTTATATTTTTGCAGAAAATTAAATTGGGCTTTTGGGCCTCCGAATTTTTGGGGCTACCGAGTCAGAGTCCAAGTCGTTGGAGACGGATGCGTCTACGACTGCGGAGTCAGTTCGGATTTAGACCCTCTGGATCGCATACGAACCGCCTCCTGGGACTCTATAAATACGGTCGTCCGGGGTACGGCAGGGTATCCCACGATCAGATCGTTCCCACGTTCGCGTTCCTTGCGCCGCCTTCTAGTCTACTCTATCCCGAACGCCGACGTGCACCGATGATCGGGAGAGCAGGTCTCCGGAACCGCTCGCCCTTGCGATCCTGCACCGGGAGAGGGCGAATAAGGTTTTTGGGAAGCGCTTCGCGCGACTGCTCGCGTTCGTCACCACGGCTCGTCTACCGAGGAGATCGGGTGCTGCAGCTCAACGTCGTCACCAACGTCTGCAGCGGACTTTCGCTGTCAAATCTACAGTAGTTCGTTCGGCTTCAAATCGGTACGCGTTATTACTCGTCCTGTCTGTCTGCCGATCGATTGCTGGTTTTTCTCGTGTTCTTCCGGAATTGTTCAGTAAATTGCCTCCTATTTTCTAACAATCCAAAAACCTTATTGGGCTATTTCCTGAGTTGAACATGATGACCTTGGCCGATGCACTGAGGCCGGAGAAATTCTTTGGCGTGCACTTCAAGAGGTGGCAAGTTAAGGCCACGCTCTGGCTCCAATCTCTTAAGATCTTCTGGGTAACTGAGGGCAGGCCTCAAGGTCCTCTGTCTGTTGAAGAACAAACAAAGTTCGAGGAAGCCAATTCTGCCCTAAGAGGATGTATCTTAAGTGTTTTTGATAATAAACACTGTGATGTCTACCTGACAGTCACAAATGGTAAGGAGCTTTGGGATGCACTTAACGCCAAGTATGGTGCAGCTGATGCAGGCGGTGAACTGTATATCATGGAGAATTATCATGACTACAAGATGGTTAACAACCATCCTGTAGTTGAACAAGCTCATGAAATACAGTGCCTTGCGAAAGAGCTCAATCTCCTTAAGTGTCCTTTAGCCGACAAGTTTGTGGTTGGGTGCATTATTGCAAAGTTACCTCCATTGTGGAGGAACTTCGCCACAACCCTCAAACACAAGAGACAGGAAATATCAGTTGAAAATCTGATAGCATCTCTTGATGTTGAGGAAAAGGCTCGGGCTAAGGACGCTACTGAGAAAGGAGGCGAGGGTCAATCTAGCACCAATGCTAATATGGTGCAGAAACCCTATATCAAGAACAAAGGGAACAAGTCTCTATTCAAGCCAAACAAAACTACTGCTTTCAAGAAGAAGAAGTCAAACAAAGCCAATGATGGCTGCTGCTACACCTGTGGGGAGCAGGGACATATTTCCAAGAACCGTCCTGAGAGGGCAGACCGCAAAGGGAAAAAGAATGTCAACATCGTGACATCCAACAATGCAGATGGGTACGGTAATTCCTTTACTGTTCTTTCTGTTTCTCAAACGCCATCTTGGTGGTTTGATACGGGTGCTAATGTTCATGTATGTTCTGACATGTCCATATTTACTTCTTACCAGTTCGTCCGGGATTCCGCCGTCCTAATGGGGAATGGGTTACATGCTTCTGTTCGTGGTGTTGGCACGGTCGATCTGAAGTTCACTTCGGGAAAGATTGTCCAGCTGAAGAACGTGCAACATGTCCCTACTATGAACAAGAATCTTGTTAGCGGTACCCTTCTATGCAGAGATGGGTTTAAAGTAGTTTTAGAGTCCAATAAAATAGTTGTGTCTAAGCATGGACAATTTATTGGTAAAGGCTATGAATGCAGAGGTCTGTTCCGCTTTTCTCTTTCGGAGTTTAATAATAAGTCAGTAAACCATATTTGTGGCGGTATTAATGATGATGCAAGTGTTTGACATTCTCGTTTATGTAATGTTAATTTTTGGTTTAATGAATCGGCTATCTAGTCTCAAATTAATTCCGGAATTTACTATTGTCAAAGGTTCTAAGTGTCATAGCTATGTGCAGTCAAAACAACCTCGAAAGCCTCACAAGGCAGCCGAGGAGAGAAACTTGGCATCATTAGAACTCATACATTCTGATCTATGCGAGATGAATGGTGTGTTGACAAAAGGTGGAAAGAAATATTTTATGACATTAATAGACGATTCTACTAGATTCTTCTATGTTTACTTGTTGCAAACTAAAGATGAAGCTTTAGACTACTTTGAAATCTATAAATCTGAAGTACAAACTCAATTAGAGAGAAAGATCAAATGTCTTAGGTCAGATCGTGGTGGTGAGTATTTTCTCAAAATATTTGATGATTTTTATGCAGAACACGGTATTATACATGAGAGGACGCCTCCCTATTCACCCCAATCAAATGGGGTAGCCGAGAGGAAAAACCGCACATTGTGTGACTTGGTGAATGTCATGTTAGACACGTCCGGTTTATTTAAGGCATGGTGGGGGGAGGCTCTATTGACTTCATGTCATGTCCTAAAACGCGTTCCAAACAAGAATAAAGAGAAAACCCCTTATGAGGAGTGGGTTGGGAGAAAACCATCACTTTCATACTTGCGTACTCTGGGATATTTGACAAAAGTCAATGTTCCAATTACTAAGAAACGCAAGCTGGGACCAAAAACAGTGGATTATATCTTTCTAGGCTATGCTCATCGGAGCATCGCATATAGATTTTTAGTAGTTAAATCTGAGGTACCTGATATGCATGTTGATACTATTACAGAATCTCGTGATGCAACATTTTTTGAGAATATTTTTCCTATGAAAGATATGCATAGCACTGCTAGGATATCTTCTGAAATTTGTCCTGAATCCACCACAACTAGCGAGTTTCTTGATACACCGTTTGAGAATGTCCCAGAGGAGGAACACAATAAATAACTCAGACGAGTAAGAGATCACGGATTGCAAAATCCTTCAGTGATGATTTTATTGTGTACCGTGTGGACGATACTCTTAGATCCATAGCAGAGGCATATGCATCACCTGATGCAGATGACTGGAAAGAAGCAGTTCATAATGATATGGACTCAATTCTTTCCAATGGAACTTGGGAGTTAACTGAACGGCCATACAGGTGCAAACCAGTAGACTGCAAGTGGGTGTTCAAGAAGAAGCTCAGGCCTGACGGTACTATTAAAAAGTACAAAGCAAAACTAGTTGCAAAGGGCTATACTCAAAAGGAAGGTGAAGACTATTTTGACACCTATTCACCTGTCACCAGAATGACGACAATTCGTGTACTACTTTCTTTGACTGCCTCTTATGGTCTAATCATCCATCAAATGGATGTAAAGACAACTTTCCTGAACGGAGAGTTGGAAGAGAAGATTTATATAGAACAGCCAGATGGGTTCGTAGTAAAAGGTGAAGAGACAAAAGTGTGCAAATTGTTGAAATCCTTGTATGACCTCAAACAAGCACATAAGCAATGGCATGAGAAGTTCGATAGTACTTTGACATCTGCGGGCTTTATCATTAATGAGGCTGATCGGTGCGTGTACTACCGCCATGGTGGGGGCGATAGCGTTATATTATGCTTGTATGTAGATGATATACTCATTTTTGGTACGAGCATTAATGTAATTTCTGAGGTCAAGTCTTTTCTATCAAAATGTTTTGATATGAAAGATCTGGGAGAAGCTAATGTTATTTTGAACATTAAGCCGAATAAGGATGAAAGTGGAATTACTTTAAGTCAATCCCACTATATTGAGAAAATCTTGAGCCGGTTCGGCTTTATGGATAGCAAGATTTCTCCAACGCCTTATGATCCCAGCGTGATACTTAGAAAGAACAAGAAAGAGTCAAGAGATCAACTCAGATATTCTGAGATGATCGGTTCACTCATGTACTTAGCTAGCGCAACCCGTCCTCATATCTCGTTTGCTGTGAGCAAATTGAGCAGGTTCATGTCAAACCCGGGTAAAAATCATTAACATGCACTTGAAAGGGTTATGCGCAACTTGAGAGGTACAATGAGTTATGGAATTCACTATACTGGGCATCCGACCGTGCCTGAGGGTTATAGTGATTCGAACTAAATCTCTGATGTTGATGAACTCTATGCCACGAGTGGATATGTGTTCACTCTAGCTGGTGGCGCTATATCATGGAGGTCTTGCAAACAGACCATTTTGACAAGGTCAACCATGGAAGCAGAACTCACTGCTTTAGAGATAGTCACTGCAGAGGCAGAATGGCTGCGAGAGCTCTTGATAGATTTGCCTATATTTGAGAAACCATTGCCGGCAATACTTATGAACTGTGACAATCAGACGGTGATTGCCAAAGTGTCTAGTTCTAAAAATAATGCAAAATCATCAAGACACGTCAAGAGACGTTTAAAATCTGTCAGGAAAATGAGAAACTCCGGAGTTATTACTGTTTCATACATACAAACAGACAAAAACCTGGCAGATCCCTTTACGAAGGGTCTATCACGTAATGTGATAGAAAGTGCATCGATAGAGATGGGTTTGAGACGCATTGATGTGACACCACAGTAGTAACCCAACCAATGTGATCGGAGATCCCGAGAATTAGGACATGTGAAAATAAGCTAGTGGTTCACCGAGGAGAGTACTTCCTTTATACCCTCTCTATGTGAAGATGCATACTTGTACTCTCAAACTATAAGGCAGGTTGGCGATTTGCCTTAATGTATTTCTGTTGGCTATGTGTAGCAAAGATGTCGTCCTACAGGGCAGTCTTGAAGGAAACACGCTTATATGAGCTCCGATTGTCTAACGTCACAGTCTGTGAGATTTGGGTGATCTCTGGAAAGCTCATGAAGAGACCAGGGAGTACGACACATATGCTCCACCCGCGGGGTAGACTACTGATAGTCAAGTACTGATAATGGTTTTTGGGTGAAGTCAGTTCACACAAAACTTGCAATTCAAGACGTAGTGCATTTTTCAAGTTGTGACATGATGAAACTTGAGGATCTAGGCAGAAGTTCAACTTCACAGTCTCTGCCGAAAACACTAGTATATCAACCAAGGAACGAGAATAACCTCTCTCCTAATGACTTTGAGATCTGGTGGGGGGATTGTTGGAATTAATGGGCTTGGCCTAATAATAATTCAGAAATAAATCCTATAAAATCTCAAAGGCCCATTAGAGCAAGAGGGAGTGGTGCAAAGTGTTTAGTCCCACATGGGAAGTGGAAGTGGAGCAACCCCTACATATAAGGGAGGTTGCTCTTCCACTCCTTGAGTGAGAGAGAAGAGAGGAAGACAGGGTGACCCACGCGCGCTCCTCCTCCTCCCCCTCGCTCGTTCGCCTCACCATGCCACGCCACACCTCGCCTCGCCCCGCCCTACACACGCGCGCGCGCGTGTGTTCCTGTGAATTCGAGCCTCGAACCGAGCCCATATTTTATATTTTTGCAGAAAATTAAATTGAGCTTTGGGCTTTTGGGCCTCCGAATTTTTGGTGCTACCGAGTCAGAGTCCAAGTCGTTGGAGACGGACGCGTCTACGACCGCGGAGTCAGTTCGGATCTGGACCCTCCGGATCGCATACGAACCGCCTCCTGGGACTCTATAAATACGGGCATCCACGGTACGACAGGGTATCCCACGATCAGATCGTTCCCACGTTCGCGTTCCTTGCGCCGCCTTCTAGTCAACTCCATCCCGAGCGCCGGCGTGCACCGACGATCGGGAGAGCAGGTCTCCGGAACCGCTCGCCCTTGCGATCCTGCACTGGGAGAGGGCGAATAAAGTTTTTGGGAAGCGCTCCGCGCGACTGCTCGCGTTCGTCACCACGGCTCGTCTACCGAGGAGATTGGGCGTTGCGGCTCAATGTTGTCACCAACGTCTGCAGCGGACTTTCGCCGTCAGATCTACAGCGGTTCGTTCGGCTTCAAATCGGTACGCGTTATTACTCGTCCCGTCTGTCTGCCGATCGATTGCTGGTTTTTCTCGTGTTCTTCCGGAATTGTTCAGTAAATTGTCTCCTATTTTCTAACAGATTCTACTCTTCATTAGAGATACTCTGCTCTCAAAATGCTAGTGTGAAACAACTTGCATATGACAATTGAACTAGCAATGTAATAGGTAACTAGAGAAAACAGTAATTAGTACTACCTTTTACTAATGTTGCAGCACCTTGTTTCAAATGATACCTTGTGACTTTGGATTGAATGTCTGCATCCTGCGGAACACATGGAAAAAGCATCAACGCCAATGCGTGACCCGCGGTTTCAGTAAAGTAAAACTGTATGCGCTATTGGATACATGTTCAGAGCAAGAAATCAATTATATATGAAAGATGGACAAACATAAATCATCCATGATGAACCTCACTTAGAAGTTCTGGAACATCTAAAGCAGATGGATGTCATTAGGTGCCTGGCTACATGGCCAAGATTCATCATTCGGAATTGATAATCTCCATATCAAATTAGACAAGTTGCAGATATAAGTGATTCATTGTAACAACATCACTGATTCATTGAAACAACAACACTGATTCATTAAAACAACAGCTAATGTGAAGCACTACGGAACATAACTAAACAACCTGGTCCAAGTCTGACCAATCGACAAATCGATCTACAATCAATCAGATCAGACTGCAAATTCAACGGACTGATGAAGGAACATCAAAGGTGACTCACGATCAGAAAGAAGGCTGGTCGAAGGTGGATTCTGGAAAAATTATGTTAGATATTTGAGTATTGGACCCATTTATTTACTTTAATCAAATGAATTTCAAGATATATGTGTAATATTAGTAGGATATTTTAAATCTCATAAGAAAAATACAGTAGATTGTTGTCTATCTATTGTGACGGTATGAGAAGTGGTGAAAGTTGTGTCACACGCGCATGCATATTAAGTCAAACCATATCACACCAGCGTTGCGCTGGTGAAATGCCGCACATGCGTGTTAAGCCAAGCCATATCACAATAATGTTGCGCTAGTAGAATGCCACTTTTTGATGTTTTAGTTGATCAATTTAACCTACTTATATGACTAGTAACAGACACTCTAATGGTTGAATCATAGCGATCACATTAATAGTTGAATCATAACGGACATGTTAATATCTGAGCCATCACCGACCTAGTTATAGCTAGTAACATACGCGTTAATAGATTATTTGTAACGACTGAATTGATAAACATTTTAAAATGATTTGGCGTCATTCATTCTCTCTCACTCCCTAGGGCCTATAAAAGGTCAGACACACAAGATAGGAACCTCTTCTCCCATCCTCCAAGAAGCATCTACCTTTGCTCTGTCTCTAAGTGTTCCCGTCTCTATCTATTGCACACACAAGAAACAGAGTGAGCAGACCTTCGAAATCGATGCTCTTTCGAGATCTTGCTGAGGGATGGAGGGCGGATATGATTTTTGGGGAACACACTCGCGTGACTACTCGACATCCTCTATGTTTATTCGCGCTCAAGCCTTCACGCTCGTTTATGACTATTTTGCATGTTCGTAGACCTGATCTACACTGCAACGTGATTGATTTGCATCGACGATCTTTACTATGTCAAGCGAGATCGAGTATATGAAACAACCCAACATGTCAACTGTTAGGAACGACGCCACCGGTGCTACCGACACTGGTCCTGCCTTTGGGTATCCTTCTGACATTTTTACTTTAGCTTAGTAATTTTAAGCATTAATATTGCTAATATTGAGAGCTTAGGATCGATCATAATTATTATATTTTTGATTAATATGCAAGTCATGAATTATACTTTATTGTGGGTTAAGATAAGTCGAAAAAAATCTTCATTTTACAAAAAATAAGGGTGGCGGCGGATTTCGTACGAGGCGGCGGCAGGCCAGGGTTTGGCACCGTGGCCGGTATGTGACTCCTACACTGCGCTATGGGCCCGTGCTGGCCGTTGCGCACCACGAGCGGACAACTGTCACTTGAGGAATCGCCGGGCTCGTCCCAATCGGTGAAGCAATTGTGGAAAAATAGAAAATAATGATTTGCTAGTGTAACCGGTGGCAGTGCAGTTAATTACACCTAACCCATGTATACTTCCATATGGGTCGGTTCGGGAGTAGCAAAAGTGGTACTCCAAAAAACAGAACTAGGATTCCCAAAACTCCATAGAGTTAGACCCCTTGAAGTTTAGTAGTTGAGTTGTTTAACAATATTTTTTTTTAGCTATTTTATAGAATTTTGCTCTGGCGCCATGCCTAACATCCCCCCTAACCAAGAAGAAGATCTGTATTACATACTCAAGAAGGTGGAGCCAAACCAGTAGTGCCCGGAACAAAATTCTGGGAACAACAACAGTCACTATAGGAAATCGAGAAATTTACTATGGTCATAAATCGTTGTAAATAAGCCATAAGTCGGTAGGAGTGATTGTGCTGATAGGGATTACATACTCAAGAGGGTGGAGCCAAACATAATGTAATCCAAGTCAATGTCATTGAATCTGATAGGAGTGATTGTGCATTTGGCCAAACTGAACTTCAACCTCGTCGTTGCAACAAAGTTTTCCGTAATGTATAGGACTACGTCCACCTCAACCTTTTTTTGGGTTGACTAGAAGCATTACGTCGCTGAAATAAAGGGAGATGCGACACCTAGCTGCCCAGTACCGCAGCGGCGCCAGGATGCCATCCTGAGTAGCTAAAGCAAGGATCCTCTGCAGTATATCGAAAGCGAGGATGAATAAGTAAGGTGTGAGCAGATCGCCTTGTCGTAGCCCTTATCGAGACTCTGTTCAACAACATTGCGGAAGTTGCTGACAATAGGAGTGGTGAAATCCAATCGTGCCAGCGCACGGGAAATCCTCAATTTACCATCAACTCCAGTAAGTACTCCTAGGACACAAAATCAAACACTCTAGTTGTCGTACACTCATGTATTCGACGTATGTACGACAAGTTAGCACAGGTTCTACAACACAATATTCAACGTACGACAAGTTAGAGTGTTTGATTCTGTGTTTTGTGAGTACTTGCTGCAGTTGATAGTAAAGCAAAGACCCCCTGCACTAACGAAATTGGATTTCAGCACTCTTATCATGAGCAACATCCGTAGTGTTGCTGAACAAAGTCTCAAATGAACGGATCTAGCACTACGGGTTGCTACTACTTTCTTTAGATGGGATGGGAATCTTAAATATCCACTAATATAAAGTGGAAAACTTTTGAGCAGCAGCAGAGTGCGCACCTAATTATTTTAAAGTAAAAATAACCTGGTTCAGTATCAATATCACGAGTTGCCCTTCATGATTGATTTTTTAGTCAGCCGATGCTCTTCATTTTTTAATCCTCCTTTGGCAGAGCTCTACGAAGCATATTCTCAAGCAGAATCACAAGAGCTTGTCATTTCTTGGAAGATGTAATTTTTGGTCGATTGTGTGAATTCTTTAAAATGAACTAAGAGGTTAGAAGGTGAAACATGTAACTTCTTCTGATTATGTGAACTGATTCTCTGTACTAATTTTAGAAGTTTATTCTAAAAACTAATAGAGAATCAATTTCAACAATCTTAGATAGTGTTTGACATTCTTTATTGATATGAGAATATATTTATATCATTCACCAGGTGTTCTAGGATTAACACATCTCACTACCCAGGCAAGTCAGGCCCGGACCAAACAATTAAATGACATAAACACCCTTTAGCGGTCGCTCCGACCTCCGAGTCTGCTACTATTGTAGTATTGTTTAGGTATTGTCGTGGCACGTACGTAATTAGTAGAAACATATTGAACCAGGACCGTAATTTATTCATCCAGACGGCGTATTACGGGGATAGTGATAGCTGGGGCGTAGCGAGTCCATGTGGCGGCTAGGGTTTTACGACCATTCTCTCCCCGTCGCTGCTCTCGCGCTGCTAATACCGTTTCGCCTATCGCCTCCTCTAGTCCTCTTCTAAACCCCAGGTCACCTTTCCTATCGCCTTGTTTCAAATCGGGCGTCCATGGCGGTCTCGTCTATGGTTTTCTAGGTTTTTGTTCGAAGTGGTTGGTTGGATCCGTGTTCCGTTGATTTGTGCCGGAGTTTGTTACCAAGATGGGCACCAAGAACCAGTTCGATCTCCTCGTTGACGTTGAATCCGACGATCCTTCGCACCTCGTCGCCGCTGCCGCCAAGAAGGCGGCCTCGTCGCCCAAGCCGTCAGCCGCCGCGCCCGCCCCCCCGGCCAAGCTGCCCACCAAGCCACCGCCGCCCACGCAGGCCGGTAAGTTTACGCTCTTCCGGTCAAACGTCAGATCGGAAGGGCGAGGGGATCGTCTTATTGCTTAGGGGTTCATATGGGATCGGGGAGATTTGGACGTGAAATGTACTCATGCTGTTTGAGTTTGTTGCCCTTGTCTGTCGATCTAACGCAAGGGATTAGGGATGCCATGACATTTTGTTTGGTACTTTTATTATCTAACAAAAATCGTTCTTAATAGGGTAGAAATTTCATCCTTTATGTCTTTGTGCCATATTTTAGTATATATATATTTTTTTATCTTTTCCATCAAAATCACACAAGGTCATCTTATAACCATTATGTTGATTTGGTGTTTCTTTACCTGTTCAGTTAGGGAGTCCCGGAACTATGGTGCTTCAGCTCGTGATGGTGCAGGACGAGGTGGTCCTGGGCGTGGTAGAGGTGGCTTTCGTGGAGGCAGGACAGGTGCAAGGTGTGAATTTGGTGAGGGTGATATCAATGGTGGTGGTGAGGGAGGTTATGACGGAGGCAGCTTTGGAGATGGTGGATATGTGCGGAGAGAGGATGGGGAAGGTAAAGTTTCAGAGAGGGGCCGTGGACCACGTCAGCCTTACCGTGGTGGTGGGCGTCGTGGTGGCTACAGTGATGGCGAGGCTGGAGATGAGTTCAGCCGCCCTCGCCGGGCCTATGAACGCCACAGTGGCACTGGCCGAGGATATGAGGTGAAGCGTGAGGGAGCTGGTCGTGGTAACTGGGGAACAGTGACTGAGGAAGCCCTTGCACAGTTAGTAATCTGAGAATCCTGTATTCTTAAGTTTGCAACTATCTTTGTTTCTATAGGGCAATTCATTGTGTAAGTCATGAGTGTTTTAACAAAATATCAGGGAAACAACGGAGGCGGTTAATACCATGGCAGCTTCTGCTGTGACTGAGGATGAGAACAAGCTGGATGAGGTACCGCACCCTGAGGTCGAGAAAGACAAGGAGGTTGAACCTAATGAAGAGAAGGAAGATAAGGTACAATTCTAGTTTGATTTGCTAATGTTGCTGAAGATACATTTGTTCTGCATGATCATAGGCGAAGTAAAAAATAAACATAAAAAATTAGAAAATCAATGAAAATGTTGCAATTGTGTATTAGCTCATAAATATTGGAAAAGTCGGTAAAACGACTATCAGAAGTCTGGGCGTAAACAAGGTGGAGAAGCTCAGCCAAGCTTCTATGCATTCCTTGTTTTTTTAAGCACCGCCTTCTGTGTCAATATTGGTAGTGGCTACATGTATTTCAAACATGAAAAATATCAGAAAACTACTACATAAAGCACTATTGATTAAAGAAGTTACATATTGTTATGTACACATGCTTGAAAAATGACTTGGTGGGTGATGTGCGTGTGATGTGAGTCTATATGTTGATAGGAGAGGCACCTGGTGTGACTTAGAAATATGTTTGGACTTGAGGCATGGTAGGCTTGTAACAGAACTCCTAGTAATAGTCTTCTAGCATGCAATTGTTAGTCATAGTTATAAGTTATTGATTGATGTTTTTGAAATGCTAGATCTGCCCCTTGATTATTGTTATCTAGTTGGGTATGCAGCTTATAGTTTATCTGGATGCCAGTAGAAACCTGTGCTCTCGGCTAGCTGAATTTTTTTCCTTGTTGCTGCTTATTTATTATATGTTTAAGCAAGCCATTATGTTAAGTTTCAATGTATTTTCTTTATATTAGTGATTTTATTGGTGCTTGAAATCAAAGTGTGTACATTAATTTATTTTATTCAATTGTCATGATTATAGAGAGTAGAGAAAATTTTAGAGGGGTAGAGGTCGACCAAGGTTGACATGTCAGGAGGCGGTGAAACGAGACTTAAAGGAGTGGGACATACCTAGAGATTTGGCTCATGATAGGACTGCATGGAAATTAGCAATTCATGTGTCAGAATCTTAGTTTATTCGTATTTTGTTACTTTTATCTTCTTTCTTATTAATCCATTTCTAAAATAAATAAAATGTAGAATCTTATTTTTTTACTCTCATCTTATTTTCTATTACTCTTCTTCAAAAATTTTTGGGTTTCATTTCTAGCCGACCCCAACTTGTTTGGGACAAAGACTTGGTTGTTGTTGTTGTTGCAATTGTCATGATTATATTTTAGTCTCTCTAATATGAAGAATCGCTAGGGTTTGCTCCTAATCAGTTATGAAGTTCACACAGCAGAATCTGTCTGCTGTTTTGTACTTGTTAATTCTTCCATAATGCACACATGAACGTATAAAATGATCAAACATGGTGTTTGGTCAACAGTATGGTGTTTGTCAACAGTTGTACTCAGCTGGACTGTTTACATGATGAGTACAATAGGAGGATTTATCAACAGAATAGAGCCCTTGTTACATTGCTTCTCTGTTTTGTCTTCATCCTCATTCTTCTCCTTCTTAATCTAGTGATATGCAACTCTCCTGCTTGTTTGAGAAGAAAATCCTCATTCTGCTTTCTTCTAAGATTCACCGTCTTATTTCTGAATTACTTTTCTTAGCTGCACTGCTGCAGTTAATAGCATGATTTGGTATGAGTCTTACCGCCAGTCACTGGTAATATAAAAAAGTGAATATTTGAGCAAACTCATGTTTGCTTTAATCAACCTATTTGTCACTTGTGGGCTGATTGATCCAGTGAGTCTTGCACACCTAACTTAGTAGTTGGCAATGCAAGTTCTCAATTTCACCCAGCCTATAGGTAGCTTGAGTGGCAGCATCAAGGGTTTCATGCATTACCTTTACTGGCATGAATTCAGGAAGCTGCTGTACATGAGTAGCCTCTTAATAGCTTAATCAACTGATATTCATAAGAGCATATTTGGTGAGAACCGGACAAAACTTGGTCCAAAAAGATTCTTGTTTCTCTGAAGTTTTGAAAATCATGATTTATAGCTGTTGTAGTATTATGGATCTGTACCTTCTTGTGAGATACAAAAGTAACATATGTTGGGCAGATATTAAATGATGATGGCTTTAAGCATTACTAAAAACTTGTGATTAGGTGTTCTCTTTGATGTTATCAAACTATTATTTTGTTTTGACCCATGCTGTTGCACAGGAGATGACTTTGGAAGAATATGAAAAACTACTGGAAGAGAAGAGGAAAGCTTTGCTCGCCTTGAAGACTGAAGAAAGAAAGGTGGTGGTAGACGAGGAGTTGCAGTCGATGCAGCAGCTTTCTGTGAAGAAGGGCACCAATGAGGTTTTCATCAAGCTGGTAAGCTCAAACTTCTCTGCCCCTTCTTGCAGCGGACTTGAATAATCATTCACCATTTCCTTGTTTGGTTGCAGGGTTCTGACAAAGACAAAAAGAAAGAAAACGCTGAAAAGGATGAGCGTGCCAAGAAGGTTTGTCTAACTTATGTTATTCATATCCAAACATAAACTTCATGTTTCTATTTGTTGCCCCAACTTCTATATTCACAATTTTTTTTCTTCAGTCTGTGAGCATCAATGAATTCCTGAAGCCACCTCAGGGTGAAAGGTACTATGGCCATAGTTATGGCCGTGGTCCTGGCAGAGGTCGCGGTGACGGTGGGGGCTTCCGGGGTGTTTATGGTGGTCGTGAACTGTCTAGTGCTCCAGCACCGGCAATTCAAGATCAAGCTCAGTTTCCTGCATTAGGCGTCAAGTGAGTTCATCGTAGTTGCATTTTATCTGGATGTGCTTAAAACCGATTTCACCGTGTGGTCCCAGCATCAGTGCTATACTATTGGTTTGGTAGCTAACTCTGCTTCGTATCTCGCATGTATATCTGAGCCAGGTTTGTCACAGCGACGAGTGAAGTTATGTTTCCTTTTTTAATCTAATGTGAAGGCTTCGTGTTCATGTGCTACTAAATTTCTTCCATTTGGTATGTCATCGTCTTTTGATGACCACTAAACCGTAGTATTTGCAACCGCTGGTTGGTCCATCTCTTTTTGAATACTGATTTGTGTGAATATCGGTACTCCCAATGTTCATTACTTTTGTGATTTGTGAGATCATTTTGGGCTGACCAGGTTCAGAAAAGTAAAATTAGGGTGGACATTCAGGGCATGTATGGAAGCTGTAGTTTTAAAATTAGGGTACAATGAAACCATTGTTTTAAGTGCTTGTATCAAGAAATACCATGGTTTAGGGAAAGAAAAGTCTTGGGTGATGTTTTTAAAACTCAAAAGACTACTTCGTGCGTCTCCATTTATTTCATGTCGGGAGAAATTAAATTAGTTCTAACGAAAATGAATAACGGACACTTGATGGAGGACGTAAGCTGATAGAGTTTGAGTTGGAATCATATGGCTTTCACCTTCCTCCGGTGGTTAATTGGTCGGCATATCACGATGATCCTGTGTTTTATATTGGTTTTTACCGGGTGTATCATCTGATGAGTCCAAATTTTCTTGGTACTCGTATGCTGGAGTTTGTCGTCGTGACATCTGTGTTGCATTTCTATATCAGCAGGAATTATTATGTAATCAGTATAATTGTGCAATCATGAATTCTCAGGTTTTGGATTCCATTTTATGGTGGCCGTACATTTTCACTTAAATCTTTTTATATTTTTTTTTGCATATTTTCAGGGTGAGATGATTCAAGTAAAAATGTGCAGTCACCATAGAATGATAATCACTTAAATATTTTCATAATTTTTTTGCATATTTTCGACACAGGTGAGAGGATTTAAGTAAAAATGTGCAGCTACCATAGAATGATAATTTAAAGCCTGAGAATCTATGATTGTAGGATTACACAATTAGGCTGATTGCATAGTACTTGCTGCCTTCTATATGGACTTGTGATTTTGCTAGAAACATTAAGAGATCAGAAGAGTAATGGTTAGTTCCTGATTTATTTGGTGATAGGGATAGTACATGTTTGGCAATCTCATTATTTTAAAGCTACATTATTTTTTATTAAAATATCTTCTATTTTTCTAAGATCGAATGTTTTTTAAGATTAGTGTTCCTTCGAATGCTTCTGTCTTGGTTTATCTTGTTCCTTCTCCAACCACCCACTCTGCCACGATCACCGGTTCACCGCTGTTCCCGTTCCGTAGTTACATCCCTTGTGCTGCCAGCCTTGCCGTGTGTGCCTAGGTCATTAAGCTGTTATTTCTTCTCTGCGCGTGCCCTAGTAGCATCTACGCACCAAGAAACACGTCTTGCACTGGTGGCTTTCGTCTTCCTCTTCACAAATCATGGTTGTGGTTAGGGATGGGCACAAAAACCGAGATAAAAAAACTGAATCCGAAAAAATCGAGATCGGAACCGAAAAGATCATCAAATATTAAGTTAAATTATATGAGATAAATTATGAACGATTCAAATTTTGATATTTTATTTTTAGGTTGTGATGTGTGATGTTATTGGATTTACCTGTTTATTCGTGATTTGTCATTTGTCAATTTATAATAAAATACCTCATAGGATTAAATTAATGAATCATATTGAACTTGTGCGAACATGATATGGATATAATGTATAATTTGGATGTTTCAGGTAGGATCGAAGACCGAATCAAAATTTTGGTATCCAAAATTTTCGGGTATCTAATATTATTAAAATATTTCAGGTAGTGATTTCAAAAAACCAAATTATGAAAAAGATCGAAATACTTGAACTGAAATATCGGATAGACCGAACACTCACCCCTAGTCGTGTTGCTCAATTGGTCCTGAAGCGCGGCCTTTTTTCACAGGGATAATTTGCCCCTCAAATCTTGGTTTTGAATAAATTTCACAATATTAAAGATAGTTCGGTAAAATTGAATTCAAAAGGTTGTATTATACAAATAGTGTCTTTATATTATATTGGTACATATGTAAGGACTTGTAAAATATAGATTGGAGTAACGTATTGTAAAATTAGATGTATTAATGCCTAAAGATGTGCAAAATATGTTCTCTATATATATTGCTAATAAATTTGTAATTTTATTAAATAATTACCTAAGATTCTGGAACTGCTGATCCAACATGGTGATATTTATTTATTTTTAGAAGATTCATGAGTTGTTAAAAAAACCTATCACGGGTTACACATCCAAATATTTTCTTTCTTTCAGCTCAGAGTTACTTTCCACTGCTCATAGATAATATTATATTTTCTGAAACCCACAACTGAATTAAGCACACCTTTAATACAACATAAACATTCATTACTCAATGAGATAACATCGTGACATGCATGACAATTTCAACACTCAACTGATAACTCAAATACGGTGACACACTTAAGTCCAACATAGGACATAAACCAATAGTCTAAAATTACTTCGTCCAAACCAGAATGGAACACCTAGGCACCTGAGCTGTAGAGCTTCAATGATAGATCCATTGCCACACCGGGTCCAACAATAGAGGAGGAAGGTCCTAGTGATAAATCCAGATTCACACCAAGTCCACTCGAAGCTGAGGACCATTCATACACCGGAAACTCAGACTCCGCACTGTGAAGTCCACGAGCCAGACCTTGAGGAAAAAATTGAATTTCTCTAGCAGCCCTCTCCACAACTTCATCATTGTCGTGGTCCTGAATGTGAAGCGACGGTGACATGGTTTTCACCTCCCTAGTATGCATCTGTTTCCCATCCTACATTGTTAAGGAAATATAAAAATAAGCACGTCCTATAACAAAATGGAGGTTAATATGCTACTAATAATGTTTATTTATAGAACTAAACAGAATGACATACAGATACATAAGATAATTTATATGCATGAAAAAATGTATCACTCATCTAATTAACCAATATCCTAACCCTGGCCCTTTAAAGTGACAGGTGCGTGTAGCACCAAAATATGTCATTCAAACAATAATAAATAGAACAAAAACACGTCCCAAAAGGCGCTTGAGGAACCTCGGAGAAACAGAAGTGCTCATTCGTTGCTGAATAAGTGGATGATCTGAGTTGTAGCTATGTCGTGATTGCTTTCCTCTTTAGCTTCTTCAAGAAAATTAATTAATGCATGCTCTTGAAATTTTACCATCTTAAGTCGTATATTGCAAAATATGCTAAAGAAGGAAAACCGAAGACATAGATGCAAGAGAATTGTCAAGGGTCAAACCATATTATGATACGCAACAGCGTCGTTGCTCGTCACATATCCTTGCATAGCCAATTTTGTTGCCTTATGTTGTGACCGATTAACATTGTTAGACTATATATGACTGATTAACATTGTTAGACTATATATTAGGCCGGTGTGTGTTGTTTATTGGGCTTAGTCTATGTATCCTCTATATATATATATACTTTTGTGTCGGCCCATAAAAGATACTCTAAGTCATTTTACTCCAATATGGTATTAGTCTGAAACCCTAACCCTTCCTTCTCTCTCCCAAGCCGCCGCCACCCTCACCATGGTGCTGTCGCCATCGAACACAACGCCGGTCTCACCTCCTACCCCCCCCCCTCCCCCCCCCCCCCCCCCCCCCCAAAAAAAAATCTCACCTCCCAACTGTCACGATCCTTCTCCCCACTCATCCAGTCGCCGCCGACCAGTGCACCAACACATCATGCACAATGCCTGACATTGTTGTAAAACCTATGCATTAATTTATATCTATAGGATATCGTTGCGGCATCATAGGAGGTTTCTCTTACACATATAGCTCATACCTACGGGAGGCTAAAAAAATGTCCAATACATTTATTTACCAAAAAAGATAGAGTTCTAATGATAATATTATGAATCCACAATCATACCTGTATAGAAAAGAAGTGGTCAGGAACACCAAGTATGCGGAGGTACTCTCGCTGCACTCCAGTAGCATTTTGGACCCGTGTACGGTTGTACATGTGCTGCAGAATCATCCTTCTAACTTCCGGATCCACCGCTTGTGTGGGGCGCAGTACACTCATATCGATCCACGAGATCCCACGCTCCTCAGATCTAGTATGGCCTGAGGAAGAACCATGAAAAGAATTTGGAAACATCGACATGGGAGAGGGGGAATGACAAGACGAAAAATGATAAGTGGTTGTTGTTGAGTTAGACACCCACCCTGGTGTACCCTTTATAGCGGGCGCCCACTGCTTGAGACAAAGAGACGTTACAAATCATTTATACCATAATCGTATCCATGCAGATATGCATTAATATGAGATATCTTTTGAGATTCTGAATGATCAATTATTCAAATTTTTCAAATTTTTTTTATTTTCACATGGTGGAATCAAGTTAAACCATGGTTGGAATGCTAAGAGGAAAAAATACAGGTGGTTGTTGTTGAGTTAGTAACCCACATTGTTGTACCTTTTATAGTGAGTGCCCACCACATGAGACAAAGACTTTACTAATCATCTATATCATAATTGCATCGATGCAGATATGCATTCATACCAGATATCTTTCAAGATTTTCAATGCTCATTTGGTTAGATGTTTGAAATGCCTATTTGGTCAGGTTTTGATTTCTCGCGCTTTCTTGTTTCTTCCCGGTTTTTGTTTTTATTTAAAATGAGAAATATTCTCTAAAACATCATTCCTGCTTATCACTATTTGGCCAAGTTTCTCTGATTTGTGGAATAAAACTTAAACTAAAACCCAACCAAAATCATACCAAGTTTCACGGATAGACCATCCGGCGCATACGAAACTAAACTAGGGTGTAGAGTATGGATAGATTCTAATTTATAATCATGGACATTGGAATGATACATGACAATTGTTTTAGTTTGTCCATGATGACATTTGAAGCCTACCAAACTATGCACTAGAAGGTAAACTACCATTGGTAAAAAAAGCAATCATGTGCCTTTGTTGCACATTTTTCAACTAAAAAGAACAACGTGCAACAATCTTAACAATATTGAAACAATAAGGCTAATTGCATAAGTATGGTTAATGCCAGATGCCCCTTAGAAACAAAAAAATAGTAAACTAGATTTTAAATAAATCAAGTTAAGCTTGATGGTTTTATTTAAGTTGTAGAAATAGGTGCAAAAGCATAACCTATATATACAATTTTTTCATATTATTGCTACCCGCAAACTCTTAACAATTTACACATATAAGTAATTACGTCTTTCACATATTATTTTCTATGTGATGTTTGAATTTCATAAGAGTGAAGTGCACAAGCGGTCTCTGAACTTATGGAGTGTCATCTAGGCCCTCAAACTCTCAAAATGCATATTTGAGTCCCTAAACCTACTAAATTGTGCCATCTAGGTTCAAAGTTCCAAAATTACCCCTTGTGATGCTAACGTGAACTTCTCTATATTTAACATATATTTATCTATTATGAGGTTATGATGTAGTCAAATATAATCTTCTAGTATGATTTATGATGACAACATTGACTTGAGAAGAGAAATAATATGAAAAAAATCGACTGTCGGTTATGATGTAGTCAAATATCATCTTTTAGCCATGTTAGCAACTATCAATGTATTTTCGTTACTTCAAACCTAGGTGATGCGATTTAGCAAGTTTAGAGACATAAATATGTACTTTGAGAGTTCAGAGACTGTAACATCCACATTTCAGCATGGAAAAATAAAATAGTAAAATTTATGGCATTTTGTGAATAAAAATACGAAAATGGACATAAGAAAAATGCACCACGTGTTGTTTGCATTTGTGTAAATTTAATTTCAAAATACGCTATAGAATTTTGTTCAAATTTGAAATTATAAAATTTAAAAGAATAAAAAGAGAGAATGAATAAAAGAAAAGAAAAAGAAACAAACAAAGAAAACCAACTGAGCCGACTCATCTCTCGCTCGGCCTCGCCTAGCTGTTGAAGTGTGCGATCGACACTTCCCCCGGTACTACTAGATCGTAGCCCGCGGAGGTTTTTGATCGGTTGGGGGCGCGAGTGAGATTATGAACAAGATGATGACACGAGAGATTTTACGTGGTTCGGGCCACCTGAGCATAACACCCTAATCCACGGGTTGTGTGTTGTATGTATGAATCTGAGTGACGCTTGTGAGTGTGTCTGCTTGCTTGTCTATGAATCGTGTGACGCAGCCCTTTTATAGTCTAAGGACTGCCCATTACATCACTTGTTGAAAGCATCTAGGCCCCATGAGGTACGGTTTCGGTGATTAATGACAACCATTCGATATTACTAATGAATTTGTGAATGCAAGGTCTCAATAACACTCAATCAAATGAAATCAAAATTACATTGGAGACCCATATAAAATCAACGAATGAGATCAAATCAAATCATATGAAGACAAGAAGTGAAAGCTCTAACTTGATATCACTCAATGCTTGAAGACAATCAAAACAACATTTCAAACAAGTGTCAAAGAGGTCACAAGTTCAAAATTCCAAAAGAACAACTCAAAACAACTCGAAGTCAACAAGTTGAACACACCGGATCATCCGATGGTCTCGGAGTTGACTGCATCGGTCGAGTTGGTTCAACTAAAGAAAAAGACCTCAGATAAATGCACTCACCGGATCATCCGATGTGAGTGGCTCAGTGACATCGGTTCATCATCACAGATTGCAACACTGTTGGACCAAGTGAAGCACCGGATCATCCGATGTGCAGACTTACACACATCGGTCGATCACTCCAGTGAGCTTCAAGATCAAGCAAAATTCTGGAGGAAGAGCCACCGGATCATCCGATGAGAAGACAGATCAACATCGGTCTAACAACGGTCATATCTGACACAGTGACATCAGCTAATTTGGCTTTGACCGATGTTAACTGAAGGGGAGACATCGGATCATCCGGTGTTCGCAGAGAAGTGATGTCAGCCTACTTTTCCAACGGCTATCTCGTGGAGGCTGGCTATTTATACCCCTTCAACCTGTCAAATCAATATGACTTGAAGCCCAGACATACTCTACACATCCTAGAGCATTCAAGCAATAGAGCTACCACTTTCACATCATTTGCTCATCATTTGTACACCAAGAGATAGGCTAGAACTAGCTAGAGATAGTGCTTGGGTGCCTCCATTCTTGGTGATTGGAGTCTCTAGTGTAGTGAGAGCCATAAGGGAGTGTCCCTTGGTGTGTGCGACTTCCGGAGCTTGCCAAGAAGATTGTGGAAGCCCGGAGGATTCCAAAGTGTACAAGGCTTGAGCTCCACCTTGCCGAGGTTGGCGAACGGAGAAGAATAGTGAAGAACCCCCTTGTCTCGGTGACTTGGGAGTGGCAAAACCCTTCGGTGGGTGCCACAACGTGGATGTAGGTAGATCCTTGTGATCTTACCGAACCACGGGATAAACTCCGTGTCCCTTGAGCGTTTGCATCCCTCTCCCTTTTTACACTTATGCAATCTTCATTCCGCAACTTTAATTTACATTGATTGCATAGTTTAATTGCATAGGGAATTGGGCTTGAGGTCGTTAATCTTAATTGCTTTAAAAATTGAAAGAAAGCCCAATTCACCCCCCCTCTTGGGCATTTCGATCCTTACAATTGGTATCAGAGCAAGGTTGCTCATAGGATCATTCTAGCTTCATCGCTAGAGAGCTTAAATGTCCAAGAATGGGGGTTCGGTTCCTATCTTCGAGGGCAAGAACTTTGCCTATTGGAAAGCACGCATGCGTGCCTACCTAGAGGCTATTGCTCCCGAAGTTTGGGAAGCGACCCATGCGGGATTTGGAGATCTCAATTATGTTGGTGATCAACTAAAATGGGATGCTAAGGCTAGAAATGCCATCTATGAATGCATAAGTCAAGACGTTTTTGCTAGAATTGCTAGTAAAGAGAAAGCTTGTGAAATTTGGGCATGTTTAATTGAAATTCATGAGGGCTCATCTCGTGTTAAAGAACTCAAATATCACTTGCTAAAATCCAAGTATGATGAATTCAAAATGCTTCCTCATGAGAATGTTAACCAAATGTTTTCTCGCTTAAATGTGCTCATTGAGGAGATTAACGCACTTGACATTGCTTCTCTTGGTAAGGGACTTATCAACCGCAAGATCCTCATGCTTCTACCTAAGCCCAAGTACAACATTATCAACTCAATGCTCCAAAAGGAATCACTTGACAACATTGAAGTCTCGGAGCTCATTGGAGAAATTCATGCTCATGAGATGAGCGTACTTGGAATGATGGAGGAGTCATCGTCAAAAACTATTGCTCTCAAGGCTTCAACCAAGAAGACAACTCCCAAGAAAAAGAAAGTGGTTGAGCCTAGCTCAAGCGAAGAAGAGCAAGCAACAAGCGAAGATGATGATGATGAGCTTGCGTTGATGATGAGAAAATTCTCACGTCTAAACTCCAAAATCGCAAAGAAGGGATACTCCTTTGATCCAAAGAAGAAAGCCTTCCTCCCAAGAAAAGATGAAAACAAGACATGCTACAATTGTGGTGATCAAGGCCACATATCATATGATTGTCCAAGACCCGACAAGAGGAAGGACAACCACAAAGGAAAGTATAGAAAGCTAGAAGAAAGTGATGAAGATGAAGAAGAGGTCAAACCCAAGCGCTCCTTTGGAAAGAAGAAATTTGACAAGGGCAAAAAGACCAAGCTCTTTCCAAAGAAGAGAAGAGGGCCTCAAAATGTCTTCATGTGCGAGGCAAATGAGTGGATCACGGATGAAGAGTCAAGCGACAAAGAGAGTGAAGATGAAGAAAACTTGGCGGGCCTTACCATCGTCGACAAGAACAACTCACCTCTTCGTCCACCTCCTATGTGCCTCATGGCTAAAGGTAACACTAAGGTATGTGACGATTCTAGCGATGATGATGATGAGCTCTCCCCCGATGAACTAGCATCTATGATTAATGAATACCATGTCATCATAAAAAGGGAAAAGAGCAAGGTTAAAGCACTTGAGCAAGCTTGTGCTAAACTTGAGAGTGCGAAGCTCGATTTGCATGACAAGTATGTAACCATACTTAAAGAGCATGACACGCTCAAAACACATGTCAAGCAAATCGAGGAGGAAAATGCTCAATTCAAGCTTGATCATCATGAGCTTGACTTAGCAAACCAAGCACTCTTGGGAAAGCACAATGACTTGGTTCAAAAACATGAAGCGCTTAACCTTGCTTATGAGGCAATTGAACTAAAAATAAAAAACATGAAAAAGGAAACCCTTGATGGCAAAGTATCAACTATTTCACATGCCACTAATACTTTGGATAAGTCTTTGCCTTTGAAAGCAAGCCTTAGGGAGAAGGAATTGATGGACGAAATTGAAAGTCTCCGCACTAGTGTGGTGAGACTTTCCAAGGGGGACGACAAGCACAAGGAAATCCTCTACCAACAAGCCAAAGGCTTCAACAAGAGAGGACTTGGATCCTTCCCGGTGCTCAACAAAGGGAAGGTGCCCTCACCGGAGCTTAGGACGAGCTTCATCAAAGAAGTTGGATCCTATTGCCAACATTGTGAGGTCACCGGACACCACACGAGGGAGTGTCCTCTTCCCAACCGTCCTTCTCCCAAATTGCCTCCTAACTACAAATCTACTTTCCATGATTATCACTATCTCTTAAGCAAAGTAGGTGGCAAGGTGAAGGCAAGTTTCATCGGCAAAGACATTAAGGGCATGAAGGGGAAGCTCCCCAAGCAACTTTGGGTCCCAAAATCACTTGTATCACACATACAAGGACCTAAGTTAGCTTGGGTGCCTAAACTCAAAAACTAACTTCATGTGTGTAGGTGAACTACAAAGCCGGAGGAAAACATTGGGTACTCGATAGCGGGTGCACTCAACATATGACCGGCAATGATGGTATGTTCACCACCATAGAGAACCCCGATAATCATGAACAAGTCACCTTTGGTGACAACTCAAAGGGGAAGGTAATTGGTTTAGGTAAAATTGCTATTTCACATGATTTGTCCATTTCTAATGTACTATATGTTAAGTCACTTAGTTTCAATTTACTTTCCATTGCACAACTATGTGATCTTGGACTAACGTGCACCTTTGACAAGAATGGTGTTGTAGTAACTAGTGAATCAAGCAAAGAACTAATCTTCAAAGGATTTCGGCATGGACATCTTTACTTGGTGGACTTCTCCAACAAGGATGCTAGCTTGACCACTTGTCTTTTCACTAAGACAAGCTTGGGTTGGCTATGGCATCGACGCATTGCTCACATTGGGATGAGCAAGCTTAAGAATTCGTTCAAGCTTGGGATGGTGACCGGCGTGAAGGATGTCACGTTTGAGAAGAACAAGCTTTGTAGTGCTTGTCAAGCCGGGAAGCAAGTTGCTTCACACCACCCAATGAAGACAATGGTGTCAACCTCCAAGCCGCTTGAACTACTCCACATGGACCTCTTCGGACCATCCACATATCAAAGTCTTGGTGGTAATTTCTATTGTCTTGTTATTGTTGATGACTATTCTAGATATGCTTGGACCTTGTTTCTAGGTGACAAGGGTGAAACTCCGGAAATCTTCAAGACCTTCGCTAAACGTGCTCAAAGGGAATTTCAACTTCCCATCATCAAGGTCCGGAGTGACAACGGCACCGAGTTCAAAAACTACAACATTGGGGAGTGGTGTGATCGTGAAGGCGTGAAGCATGAGTTTTCGGCCACATACACCCCTCAACAAAACGGTGTCGTTGAAAGGAAGAACAAGACTCTCATCACCCTTGCTAGAGCAATGCTTGATGACTATGGCACGTCGGAGAAATTTTGGGCCGAAGCAATCAACACGGCGTGCCATGCCGCAAATAGGGTCTATCTTCACCGACTACTCCGAAAGACCCCATATGAGCTCCTCATTGGGAGAAAGTCCAACATCTCCTACTTTAGAGTCTTTGGGTGCAAATGCTACATCTACTGCAAGAAAAGGCTCGGTAAGTTTGAAAGAAGATGTGATGTTGGTATTTTTCTTGGTTATGCATCAAACTCAAAAGCATATCGAGTATTCAACCAAACCTCCGGTTTAGTTGAAGAAAGTTGTGATGTTGAGTTTGATGAGACTAATGGCTCCCAAGAGGAGAGTTTTGGTCATGATGAAATAGATGATGAGCCTCTACGAGAAGCCATGAAAAACATGACCATTGGAGACATCAAGCCAGAAGTTGAAGAGGGCCATGATCAAGGGGGAGCTTCAAGTTCCAACAACAACACCTCCATGGCGCCTCAAGTAGAAGAAGAAGAGAAAGATGATCCATTGCCAATGCAAGATTCACAAGCCACACAACACCAACAACAAGAAGAAGTCCAAGATCAAGTTCAACCACAAGACGTGCAAGATGCTTCACCACCGCCAAGTGTACCACAATCACTTATGAGGCATGGACGCATCTCCAAGGCGCATCCGATTGATCAAATCATCAGAAGCCCGTCACGGGGAGTAAGTACTCGTTCTCGCCATGTCGCTTCATTTTGTGAGCACTACTCTTTTGTTTCGTGTGTAGAACCCACTCATATAGAGGAAGCACTCCAAGATCCAAATTGGGTGATGGCCATGCAAGAAGAACTCAACAACTTCACCCGCAATGAAGTTTGGGTGTTGGAGGAGCGACCCAAGGACAAGAACGTCATCGGTACGAAGTGGGTATACCGGAACAAGCAAGATGAGAATGGCGTTGTGGTCCGCAACAAGGCAAGACTTGTGGCCAAGGGTTTTTCACAAGTTGAAGGACTAGACTTTGGAGAAACATTCGCTCCGGTCGCTCGGTTAGAAGCTATTCGCATACTCCTTGCTTTTGCTTCACATCATAACATAATGCTTTATCAAATGGATGTGAAAAGTGCCTTTCTTAATGGCTATATTAACGAGCTTGTTTATGTTGAGCAACCTCCCGGGTTTGAAGATCCGAGGAATCCTAATCATGTGTATAGGCTACACAAGGCGCTCTACGGACTCAAGCAAGCACCTAGGGCGTGGTATGAACGACTAAGGGATTTCCTAGTCATGCAAGGATTCAAGATCGGGAGGATGGATACTACACTCTTCACTAAGGACATCAACGGAGATTTATTTCTTTGTCAAATTTACGTTGATGACATTATTTTTGGCTCAACTAACAAAGCTCTTAGCCATGAGTTTGGCAAAATGATGTCTAGGGAATTCGAGATGTCAATGATTGGAGAGCTCAACTTCTTCCTAGGATTTCAAATCAAGCAACTTCAAGAGGGGACCTTCATCTATCAAGAGAAGTACACAAAGGACCTCTTGAAGAAATTTGAGATGGGAGATTGTAGCTCAAGAAGCACTCCAATGGCGACTAATTGCCATCTCGACGCGGACAAGGACGGTAAACCTATTGACCAATCTCACTACCGCTCTATGATTGGTTCATTGCTTTATCTTACCGCATCTAGGCCCGATATAATGTTTAGTGTATGCTTATGTGCTCGCTTTCAAGCGGCTCCTAAAGAATCGCATAAGAAGGCGGTCTTTAGGATACTTAGGTATCTTAAGCATACCCCTAGTATGGGCTTGTGGTACCCTAAAGGTACAACCTTCCAACTCTTGGGATACTCGGATTCGGACTTTGCCGGATGCCGCGTAGATCGCAAGAGTACCTCCGGTGGGTGCCACTTGCTTGGGCGTTCCCTAGTGTCTTGGTCTAGCAAAAAGCAGAATTCCGTGGCTTTGTCCACCGCGGAAGCGGAGTATATAGCGGCCGGTGCATGTTGTGCCCAAATTCTATATATGAAGCAAACCCTTTTGGACTTTGGAATTAAAATTGGTTGTGTGCCTCTCCTTTGTGACAATGAAAGTACGGTTAAGATAGCTAGAAACCCCGTTCAACACTCCCGCACTAAGCACATTGATATTCGCCATCACTTCTTGCGTGATCATGAGGCTAAAAGAGACATCTCTTTGCAAGGTGTTAGATCCGAAGAACAATTGGCGGATATTTTCACTAAACCACTTGATGAGAAAACCTTTTCTAGACTTAGAAATGAATTAAATGTGCTAGATGCATCTAACGTCATGTAAGTTGCCATGTTCATGTAAGGATGCATATCATATAAGTCTTGTCTAACTCCCAAAGGATAGGGGCAAGCTAGAAGTAGTTTTCCCTGAGGAAGCCTTTGGAAGGTTCAACCTTGGCAAGATAGATTTATTTTTATGCCTTGCATGATCCTTGCCATATAAACCTGCACTCATTTAATCTCTTGCACTATAATTTGTTTGGCATTGCATAACGGTAGATTGTCACAAAGGGGAACCCACCTCATGAGAAGGAGACTTGTTTGAAATGCAATATCTCAACTCATATAAGGTGGAAAGAACAAAATGTTAGGTACGTTAATGCCTAGAGGATCATGCTTCAAAGAGATAGAAGTCTTCATACTCTACCTCACAAAGCATGGGCCTTACATTTTATTTGGATATTTTCCTCCATTTTTCTTGGTGTTCCATTTGCATTAAGGTCTAGCCAAGCTATTGGCATATTAGCTTCTTGAGGGGTAAGGGGTTGCCCAAAAAGTCCTAAGACATGTGTTTCTCTTTGATTGGTTGTTTGGTCAAAGGACATATATGGGATGTTTTCGTTCTGTTGTCATCGAATTATCCGATGCCTATGTCCATCCCTCATCGGTCAAATAGGTGTTCAAACTTCAAAGCCCAATTCTGTCTGAATTTCAAATGATCCGACGCATTCATCCTGGAAAACATCGGTCCATCCGATGTTCACCCATCCGAAGTGGTGGTCAATTCAACCGATGTTTACTTCCTCCTACGTCGGATCATCCAGTGTCAACATTCCTCTTTTGAGCACCCTTACTGTGCCGTTCGACCGATGACCCAAACCCTAAACGTCGGTCCATCCGATGTCAACAGCAATTTTTGAATATCCTTACTGTGGCATTCGACCGATGTTCGTTTCACCTAGCATCGGTCCACCCGGTGTTAAAATTTCGGCTAGGGTTTGGGTCCCACTATTTAAACCCGCACGCCACCGCCCTTTTTCTCTCCCCGACGCCTCCCGTTCCATCGCCGCCACCTCCGCCGCCCACTGTAGTGCCGCCGCCGGACGCCGCCGCCGCCGCCGTCCACCGGCCGCCGCCGCCGTCCCTCTGCTCGCAGCGCCGCCGCCGCCGGCGACCTCCGTGCCACCGCTGCCCGGGCCCGCGCACCGCGCCTCCTCCCTCGGCGCCGCCGCCGCCCGTGCCCGCGCACCGCCGCCTCTCCTCGCCGCTTGCCGCTCCACGCACCGTCTCCACCACCATCAACCTCGTCGCCGTCTCCACTTCACACCCGGTCTCCATTTGATCTCCGTCGCCTAGGTTTGTCCCGTGCCGTGCGACGTCCATCGGTGTTTCCGCTATTCTTTCTTTGCTCGTCGCTAACCCTAGCTCTCCTTTTCATCTAGATGGGTCGTGACCGCAAAGGAAAGGGAAAAGCGATCGCGGAGCCCGCCGCGAAGAAGCATAAACTTTCGAAGGATGAGAAGCAGGCTCTAATGGCCGCTCGCGCCGCCGAGGAGCGTGAGCGCGGCCGTGGGGGATCCCTGAGGATCCGCGAGGCTCGGCAGCCTCCTGTGATCGACAACTCCGACATCGAGGAGGAGCCGGTCGAGCCGCTTGTCCGCCGGCGCTCAGCCCGGACACGGGGAGGTCAGTCCCCGGCCGTTCCTCGTCCAAGACCGATGGCCGCCGACCGTCGCGAGGACAGGGAAGCTCAGAGGGACATCTACGAGATAGACACGGCCGTCCGTGTCGGTGAGGGAGTCCGTCTTACGGACTACAGAAAGATGAAGGCCAAGCAGCTACGCAAGCTTCGTTGGAACGTGCTGCTTGAGGAGTGGTTCCCACAGCCCCGAGTGACTCTTGTGGATAGTCGTTTCTGGACTATCACCCAGGCGTCTCTCTATGAGACCTACAGGCGTCGGGGGCACAAGCTTTTTCAGCACAACTACCTGGACTGGGGGCAGCTTGCAGTGGCAGCACAGACTGAGGTCCGTCCTTTCTTTGAGAGATACAGAGGTTTGGTGCAGCTGCTGTCTTATGAGAGAAGTGCTTATGTGGAAGAGTGGGTCCATGTCTTCTACGCGACCCTGTACATCTCAGAGGGCAGGAGGTCGATTGCCTTCATGTTCAATGGTCAGCGCTACCACCTCTCAAGGCAGACTTTGGGGCATATTCTTGAGTTGGACCTGCACGACACCTGCGTACACGAGAAGGTCTATGGGCAGGCAGATCCACCGAGGAGGCCACTTACTGGAGGGGTAGCACCACAGCTTGACGAGATCCGCTCTCTGTTTGGCCCCTCGTTCTCTCCGGACCAGCCGAGAGTTCCAGCTCTCCTGACCCCAGCTGCGCGCATTGTGCACCTCGCCTTGCGCCGCACGCTCCTGCCGAGGTCAGGTTACTTGGAGGGGTTCACGAGTCTGCAGCAGACCCTCCTGTTCTACATAATGAACGGGATGGATTTCGATATCGTGGACATACTCCTATGCGAGATGGAAGACGTAATCACGGATGGGATTGGCATGATGAGGCAGATGGTCTACGGGCACTGGATCAGTTACATTTGCTCTATGGTGGTGCCTGAGGGACATACAGCACAAGCCCGGCTAGCTGACGAGTGTGACTCGCTTTGGTCACTATCGTGCCTCTGCTCCTGGAGACCGTCGCCTTGGTCGTCCAGTTGAGCGCCAGGTCCGGGCCCGTCTGTTAGAGGAAGACTGGTCCGACCTAGAGCGGGAGGACGAGAGGCTTGCTGAGGCTAAGGCTCAGGGGGAGGACCTGCAGCACATCTGGTCTGAGAGCGACACCGACGACAGTGTCGAGGAGTATTTCCCTCCTCCCCCCTCTCCCCGGCAGCACGACGCGGAGGCTGGAGGTTCTACAGTGCCACCTCCCACTCCACCTCCCGTCACTGAGGCACAGGTGACGCAGCCGTCTGAGCTGACCTCGCTCCTCCAGCAGATGATCGAGCAGCAGCGCCAGGACAGGCTCGCTGCTAAGCAGGCCAGGGCAGAGCAGGCTTCTCACCTGGCACAGCTGCAGCGGCAGCAGCAGGAGCTCCAGCTGGAGATCGCCCGTCAGAGGCGAGAGGATACAGACCGGTTCACCAACCTGGTAGATCAGATGCACCGCCGTACCCTCGACCAGCAGCAGCAGACCCAGCAGGCCATGATGGGGATCCTAGGGTTGATCACCAACCTTTACACTCAGACCGGGATCGCCCTTCCTCCACAGCAGCCTGGACTGGGACTGGCTCCAGGTGTTGCTCAGGTGCCTACTACTCCTATCCCTTCAATCAGTATGTCACCACTTCTGGCATCCAGCGCACCGATTCACTCACCACTGCCGGCGACGATCTTGTTCCAGCAGACACCGGCGTCCGTGGTGAGCGCTCCACTTCCTCCAGCTCCACCGGCACCTCCAGTACCTGCTTCCTCTCCTCCAGCACCGGCAGCGGACCCTCCAGCTCCCGCCGCCCCGGCAGCTCCTACGACCGGCGACTCTAGCTCCGACGACTGCGACGGTGCCCAGTTCGTCCTCGCGCCCAGCTCTCAGGGTCTGTAGGCGTTCTGATCCCTTTTTGGTGTCTTGATGCCAAAGGGGGAGAAGATGTAGAAGAGTCAGGGGGAGTGGTAGTCTCAGGGGGAGTGAAGGGGGAGTGTGTGCTTATCCTTTGTATTCATGCTTGAGTACTCTTTTGTAATTTTAATTAAGCACTCTTTCACTTGTCTCATTTGCTTATGTTTTTAATCAATTGAGCTTTTCGCACCACAAATTTCTTCTGCGTTTTACAAGCTTAATGTGTCCTATGCTGTATTCATTGCATATATACTTGAGTATTATCATCAAATTCATTATTATTGCGCTTTAAATTATTGTGTTGTCATCAATCACCAAAAAGGGGGAGATTGAAAGCATCTAGGCCCCATGAGGTACGGTTTCGGTGATTAATGACAACCATTCGATATTACTAATGAATTTGTGAATGCAAGGTCTCAATAACACTCAATCAAATGAAATCAAAATTACATTGGAGACCCATATAAAATCAACGAATGAGATCAAATCAAATCATATGAAGACAAGAAGTGAAAGCTCTAACTTGATATCACTCAATGCTTGAAGACAATCAAAACAACATTTCAAACAAGTGTCAAAGAGGTCACAAGTTCAAAATTCCAAAAGAACAACTCAAAACAACTCGAAGTCAACAAGTTGAACACACCGGATCATCCGATGGTCTCGGAGTTGACTGCATCGGTCGAGTTGGTTCAACTAAAGAAAAAGACCTCAGACAAATGCACTCACCGGATCATCCGATGTGAGTGGCTCAGTGACATCGGTCCATCATCACAGATTGCAACACTGTTGGACCAAGTGAAGCACCGGATCATCCGATGTGCAGACTTACACACATCGGTCGATCACTCCAGTGAGCTTCAAGATCAAGCAAAATTCTGGAGGAAGAGCCACCGGATCATCCGATGAGAAGACAGATCAACATCGGTCTAACAACGGTCATATCTGACACAGTGACATCAGCTAATTTGGCTTTGACCGATGTTAACTGAAGGGGAGACATCGGATCATCCAGTGTTCGCAGAGAAGTGATGTCAGCCTACTTTTCCAACGGCTATCTCGTGGAGGCTGGCTATTTATACCCCTTCAACCTGTCAAATCAATATGACTTGAAGCCCAGACATACTCTACACATCCTAGAGCATTCAAGCAATAGAGCTACCACTTTCACATCATTTGCTCATCATTTGTACACCAAGAGATAGACTAGAACTAGCTAGAGATAGTGCTTGGGTGCCTCCATTCTTGGTGATTGGAGTCTCTAGTGTAGTGAGAGCCATAAGAGAGTGTCCCTTGGTGTGTGCGACTTCCGGAGCTTGCCAAGAAGATTGTGGAAGCCCGGAGGATTCCAAAGTGTACAAGGCTTGAGCTCCACCTTGCCGAGGTTGGCGAACGGAGAAGAATAGTGAAGAACCCCCTTGTCTCGGTGACTTGGGAGTGGCAAAACCCTTCGGTGGGTCCCACAACGTGGATGTAGGTAGATCCTTGTGATCTTACCGAACCACGGGATAAACTCCGTGTCCCTTGAGCGTTTGCATCCCTCTCCCTTTTTACACTTATGCAATCTTCATTCCGCAACTTTAATTTACATTGATTGCATAGTTTAATTGCATAGGGAATTGGGCTTGAGGTCGTTAATCTTAATTGCTTTAAAAATTGAAAGAAAGCCCAATTCACCCCCCTCTTGGGCATTTCGATCCTTACACTTGTCTAGCCTGACATGTGGCCTTGGCGTAGTTAACTATCTAATACACGATCAACGAGTATTAAGTGTGGTTAATAGGGTGATAACGCGCCTTAATGATGGCGTTACCCCTATTAACAGTCCACTGATCGTGTGTCATTAATATAGCATTAATGACACGCAATCAAGTCTTGTAACTGTCACTTTCACTGTCCCTTGAAAGTCCGAGCCGTTGGAGATCTTTCAGTCTTCTGTTGAAGTCCTAGCTCCGAAGGTTTGACACGTGGCGGCTCCGGAGCTTCCCATCGTGGGGAGGCAGGTCCGGAGCCATTATACACGTGGTAGCGCCAGAGCTTCCCTCTACTGGGGGTTAGGTCCGGGATCACTGGACACGTGGCAAGACCGGAGCTTCCCGATGAAGGGAGTTAGGTTCGATCTTGTGTTTCACATGTCAGTGCTGGAGCTACCCAAACGAGGGAGGCGGGTCCAGTACTGTGTAACACGTGCGACCTTCTGAGGTCTTCAACTTGAACAGGTGAAACTCCTTAGCTTTTCTTGCGGTATCATGGGGTACCCGGTACGCAGGGTACCGACAGTGGCTCGCGGGCCTACCTCTGAGAGAAACCCTTTGGGTTAAGTTATTCTACTGGAGGTGGTGCCATCTTCAATTCCCGCGCTGCAGCTTCAAAGATCTTCTGATGTGCCATTGGGGCGATGGTCCGTCGTTAAACCATCGCCGCGTGGCTTCTCTTGAATGCGGCAGGTGAGATCCCCACGTTCCCAATGCGAAAACTGTATTATTTTCGCGCGCCTTGTCAGGCCGCCGCCCTCGGGCTTCCAACCTCCCATCATGACAATGGTTCACCTGGGGTAATAACTTCGGCCTTTCCGCCAAAGTGGACCCATGCCCATTCGTTATTGGCAGGGTAGATTTTTGAAAACGTGATCTCGGTCTCATTGCGGTTTCCATCCAAGCGTTGCGGAGGCTTACTTAAGAAGGAAAGCCCGCACGGTTTGAGGACTCTTTACGCTTTCAATTAAACTTGTGCTCAGAGCCTTCCAACCTTGGCATAGCTTTCTCTTCTTTCGCTTCACTTTGTCGCGATGGAGTTGGGTCTTCCCTAAAGCAGGATCAAGACCAAGGAAGATCCGTCGAAGGTCAGGACCTACATGGGGTGGTCCAGTGATTCCTTCAACCGCGACATCCGCTTCGGCAAGCTCCCCTTCAAGAAGGAGCACGTCGGAGATATGGTGTACTTCTCAGCGTACGCCATGGTGGGTCTAATTCCACCTTTTTCAACTTTCTTCTTGATGCCGCTAGATTTCTATGACCTCGAGTTGCATCACCTCGGCCCTCACTCACTCTTGCTAGTGGCGACTTTCGTCCACTTCTGCAAGATGCGGGTGGGCGTGTCTCCCTGCATCGAGCTGTTCCAGACCTTCCTTACGGTCCACACCACCTGGAAGGGGACAAAGTTAATCGACTTCTACTACTTCGTGAAGCGGAAGAACTGCCCCTTCAAGTACTTGAAGTCTTTCCCCTCCGGCAAGTGAGACAACTGGAAGAAAGATTGGGTGATCATCACTGTGGAGGAGCACGAGAGGCTGGAGCTGCGCAAAGGCCTTCTCAACATTGACACTGAAGCCTGGAATGTAGTTCCAGAGCTGTCAAATGCATACAAGCCCATCCTAGAAAGGATCAAGGAACGGGTAGAAGGAGGGGTGACTCCTCAAATGGTCTTCGATAATTTCTTGATGAACAGGTGGGCTCCGCTGAATTCCAGAGAATGGCTCGCATGCGCTTTCAACAGTGTAATGGATCACAATCAGATTGAAACTGGTTTGCAATTTGGATGATGAGGCCTTGAAGATCCATCTGAAGAAGTTCCATAATGGAGTCATCTCCCCGGACACCTTGGCTCTGCCGGCTGCTCTCCTGCCTCTGAACATGATTCCAGAGATCAGTAGGGAGCTCCAGAGAAGAATGCCATTGTTGGACGACCTTAGCGTGGTGGAGAGGCGGTCAACATCCGGGGTAGCAATCCTCAGGGTTTGTGAGAGGGTGGCCCCCACTACCCCAAGCCAGAAAGTGGATGACGCCAACAAGGGCAAGGGCAAGGAGCCAACCGAATCTTCCAGCCAGAAAACGAAGTTAAGGCATGTTGACGGAAGCCCCATCAGGTCAGCTCTAACTTCAACAATCCCTTCTCCCCGACGAAGGAGATCTTCGGTGGCTGCGCCTGCTTTGGTGCTGGCGCCCTCAAGGGACTCAAGCTTCGGCAAATCAACTCCGGCTTCGGTGCCAGCTGTGAGCTCCGGGTTTGGAGGTCCTTCCCAATCGAGAGAGGTTCTGCCTGAGAATACTCCAGCTGCTGCAGGTGGCTCCCGACCAAGGTTTGAGGTTTTTGTCTCACCAGATTTGGTGGGCTCTGACTCCGGGCCTCAGAAGAAGAGATTCTACGGTGACTGGGGCGGTAGTATCCCCAGGTAAGCATCGTCAACTCACCTTGAGATTCTAACCTTGTTTTTATTATATCTTTAATCTTCCTGACCTTTTGTTTCCAGAGTGTCGAGAACGAAGTTTGAGGCTTCAGCATCTGCTGCAGCGACTGAAGTTGTGCGTGCTGAAGCTCCGGCTTGAACCACTGAGCCTCGTCAAGTGGTGGCAGAAGACACGACAGCTTCGGTGCTAGCTGTCATGGACTTGGATCCAGAGGAGACGCCAGAGGCCCCCGTGGTAGCGCCGGACCACAGGGGTGAAGTTGATGAAGATGCACCACCAGCTACAGTACCATCTACTGAAGCTCTGGTGCAGGAGTTAGAGGTGGCGGAAGCTCCGACACTTGTGTTGGAGGAAAACGAAGCTCTAGCGCCCATGTCGGAAGTGGCCGAAGATCCGGCGATGGAGCCGGAGGTGCCCGAAGTTACGCCCTCCATGCCGGAGATAGTTGAAGCTCCGACCGCTGAGCGAGAGATGGTTGATGTACCGACCTCCGTGCCAGAAATGGTTGAAGCTCCGGTAGCTGAGCCAAATGTGGTAGAAGTACCGGCGCCTGAGCCGGTGATGGTGGGGGCTCTGGGCGAAGCTCTATCGTCTGCCCCGGAGGTCATTGCCCCGAGGACGTGTATGTCCGAGCCGGAGAGCCCAAATGAGTTGGTGGCGGGCCCTCCACCCACAGAGCCGTTGGCTGAGATCCGGAGGGGGGACCTTCAGCGTCAGCCCCAGAGATTGATGTTCCCATGGTGGGACCCTTGTCGGCGGTAGTAGAAGCAGAAGAGCTTCCGTGGGGCGGCCCTAGTGCCGCAGAACCACAGGGGACCACGCTTGTGGCATGGGACTCGATTTTCGTATTGGAAGACCCCTTGGAGCCAGCGGAGATGACCCCAACAGGTTCGAAGCCTATTACTTTGATGTTGTTGATTGACAATGCCTGCTCGACCCTACGTCAAGTCCAACTCGCCTTCGATCACGACAGCAAGGTCCTTGAGGGAGAGCGCCACACCTTAAGACGTTGGCGCAACAGGCTTCACTTTGAGACCAAGCTGGCACAGATGAGGCTTGCGGACCAACGAGAGTGGGTCGAGAAGGAGAAGACCCAGATGGAATATTGGGGCAAGCTACTGGATGAATGGGAGGCCTCCATCAGGGCCCTTGACGTGAAGTCTCGGGAGATTCTCGAGCATGCTAGGAAAAGCAGTGAGGCTGTGGACGAACGTCGCGAAAACCTCACCAGTTTGAACGAGATTCTCCTGAAGCGCCAAGCAGACCTCGATGAGAGGGAAGAGAAACTCCTGGAGATGCAGGATGATATTTTGAAGAGAGAGGGGGAGCTCGCCCAGAGACTATCTCTGGGTGAACAAAGCTTGGCAGACCGCACTAAGAAGCTTGATGAGCGCAGAGACTATCTCCTTCTTGAGCACTAAGACGCTTCCAAGCTCAAGAGATTGAGCGCCACCCCTCCATCTACCAAGATATGGTAGAGCTGGACGTTATTGATGGTTGGAGACACCATCAACAGCAGTTGGCCAGCTCCAACCATGTTCCTGGGGCAGTCTGTTGCATCAAAAGTGATGGGCGTGTCCATCTACTTCCGATGTGGTTCTGCCCTGGCAGCAGGAGCTACAACAACCATTTCCCGCCGCATTGTCTTGAGGATGTAGCGAGATGTAATGTCTCAGGACCCACCATAGATGGTGTTGAGGGTCTTCCGATGCTCGTTGTTAGAGACGTCAGAATTGTCGTCGACTGTGTTGTATACAACTTTCAAGACCTTCTTGGGGTCCTGGAAGCCCAACTCTATTTTGGCCGGAGCTTCGTCGACTTTTTGTTTTCCTTCCCGCTGACGGAAATGAGCTTCTTCTCGGAGCTTTGTTGTAGCGTTCAACAAAATTTTGGACCTCACGATAGTATTCCAGGTTGTGCTTATCCGTCTTGTGGATCAGACACCACATCTTGGGAGGGCCACCATCGTCAGATGATGGTCGAGGTTGCTTTTCGGGGTGTGGCCCTCGGCGACCCGAAGCTGCAACTGGTGCAGCAGTAGGCGTGCTGGCCGATGGCTTCTTCTTGCCACCACCGGAGGTAGTGACTTCAGCTTTGGAGCACTTTTTATTAACCTCTTGAGCTGGCTTGGGGTGCATTTCTCGGCCCTCAGCAGCTCGGGCGCACTTGTCAGCCAGGCTAAATAGCTCCACGACGCTGGTGACCTCTTTCGTCGCCAGCTTCTCCAACATCTTCTTGTCTCTGGCACCCTGTATGAATGCCACGATGATTGATGCATTGGAGATAGAGGGAATGGTATTTCATACCTGAGAAAATCGCTGGATGAAGGACCACAACGATTCTCCCAATGTTTGCTTCACAGCAAAAAGGTCTAGTTCGGTGCCTGGTCGGTTGTAGGAGCTCCCGAAGTTGGTGGTGATCTATTGGCATAACTCCGCTCAACTGTTGATGGAGTTGGGTGGTAGACTCATGAACCAGGACCTGGCGGTCCCAGTCAGAGCCACCGAAAAGTAGTTGGCCATGATGACCTCATTGCCCCCCGTCGCAAGAATGGCGATGGAGTATATCCGGAGAAACTAGGCGGGGTTGACAGTCCCGTCGAATTTCTTCGACAGATGAGGCTGGAACTTTTGAGGCCAACGGACCATGCACAGGTGCATGGCCAGGGATAAACAGCCGCCCCCACTCCCGAAGGAGGAGGGCTTTCCCAAGCCTCCTGCCTTTCGCGAGCACGCTCGATGTGGACACAGCCGTCCTGCTGTCTTTAGCGGTGGTCAAGTTCTGACCGCATATCATGCGTCGAGAGTCTCGACACAGTATGGGTGGGATGTGCCCCGGAAGGTAGCGGTGTCACTTGTTTATACATAGCACGCCTCCAGTGTAGTGATACGTGAAGACCCAGTCTTCCATACAAGGTCCTACGTTGAGAAGGTGCCTGCCCTGAAGGGGGAGGACCTTGGTTGTTGATGGCATCGGCTGCAGCTGCAACCAGATGCCGCACATCAGCGCGCCACTGCTCCATCGCACCTTGAGGTGCTCCAGGCGCAGGTGGGCGCTCTAGAAGAGTTCGCGTAGCGATTAGCGTATTCTTGGGGTTGTTGTGTGTCGATGCCGTGACTGACACAAGGACTCCATCCTGCTATCCAACATTGTTAGCCTGAGCAGGTGGAGGTGGTGTGACGCCTGTCGGGACAACAACACCCGCTGGCTGTTGTACATTGGAGGGATTCCCCCCAGCAGGTTGCGCAACGTTTCCATTGGATGATCCTGCGGTGGAGTTCACCATCTTGAAATTTCAGCAAGCGCCCCTACCTGGTGCACCAAATGTCGAAGTGTGCGATCGACACTTCCACCTGTACTACTAGATCGTAGCCCGCGAAGGTTCTTGATAGGTTGGGGTGCGAATGAGATTATGAACAAGATGATGACACGAGGGATTTTACATGGTTCGGGCCGCGTGAGCGTAACACCCTACTCCACGGGTTGTGTGTTGTATGTATGAATTTGAGTGGCGCTTGTGAGCATGTCCGCTTGCTTGTCTATGAATCATCCGGTGCAACCCTTTTAGAGTCTAAGGATTGGCCGTTACATCACTTGCCTGGCCCGACATGTGGCCCTGGTGTAGTTAACTATCTAATACACGATTAACGAGTATTAAGTGTGGTTAATAGGGTGATAACGCACCTTAATGATGCTGTTACCCCTATTAACAGTCCACTGATCATGTGTCATTAATATAGCATTAATGACACGCAATGAGGTCTTGTAATTGTCGCTTTAACTGTCCCTTGGAAGTTCGAGCCGTTGGAGATCTTTCAGTCTTCCGTTGAAGTCCTAGCTCCGAAGGTTTGACACATGGCGGCTCTGGAGCTTCCCATCGTGGGGAGGCAGGTCTGGAGCCATTATACACGTGGTAGCACCGGAGCTTCCCTCTACTGGGGATTAGGTCCGGGGTCACTGGACACGTGGCAAGATCGGAGCTTCCTGGGGAAGGGAGTTAGATCTGGCCTTGTGTTACACGTGTCAGTGCTGGAGCTACCAAAACGAGAGAGGCGGGTCCATTACTGTGTAACACGTGCGGCCTTCTAAGGTCTTCAACTTGAACAAGTGGAACTCTTTAGCTTTTCTGGCGGTACCATGGGGTACCCGGTACGCAGGGTACCGACACCAGCCCACCCGCGCCCACTACAGAAAACGAGTAAAAGGCTGTCAGCTTTATAGTCGTCGATTGTCTACTAAAACTGACGCCTATAAATTATAGCCGTTGGTGCACTGATGGCTTTAGTCAACGCTTTTTATTCGACATTTTTAAGTATTGAAGCCGTCGGTCCCAACATATATAGGTGATATAGCTATTGGTTTTTAAGACTGACACCTTTATCTCTATAGCGTTCGGTAACTACATCCCCGACATCTTTAATTTATCGTAACCGTTGGCTGCCCCGACGCCTTTAGCTTTTGAAGCCGTCGGGCAAACTTTTTTTGACATCTTGCTTCTTGTGTGATCTAATCTTGACCCATCTCATCAATCACAACAATTGTGCTATTATTCATGCAAATAAACATCTTGGACATAAAATTAATTTCCTAGAATGTTGTTTATTGAAATATTTCTCCTAATGCTCGACAGAAATTACAAGAAGTGTTACTATCCACCATATTCCGAATAGGATAAGAACGCACAACAAACTCAGAAGAACAACATACACAGATCTCGGGTCACTGTATTGAAGAACTCCCTCAAGTGCAGCTCCCTCGAATTGAAGAATGCTGAGGAGTGTGGCTCGCTCGAATTGAGGAAATCCATTGGACGCTGGATCTTGGGTCAATGACGGCTCCTTCGTGGCGTGTGCGCTGTTGCCAGCGCACGCTCTAGGTTGAGGTGGCCACGCTCGAGGTAGACGTGAAGGTGACCCATCGTGCTTGCTGATGAATTCTAGCGTGGTTCATTCCTGATCTGTGCGCCCGCGATGCTGCTTGTGGGAGCCAGGGGAGCCATTGGAGATTGCATTGTGTGGCCGCGCCGGAGGCCACACCGGGAGACCACGCTCCGCTGCTGCCCCGTGCCACCGATTGGCGAGGGCTGCGACTGGTTTGGAGAGTGGAGACGAAGGATGGTCGGTGGCGGCAAATTTAGGTAGTCGATATGAAGGATGGGCGACGATGGCTGATTTGGGGAGTGGAGACGAAGGACTAGGGTGTGCAAGTCATGGGACACGAATGGTGAATATTAAAAGAGACGGGTGGACAGACGGGCACACAATCGAGACAAGATTCGGTGCGTGGGTCGCGCGATGCGGGGCCCTCATTATGGCTGAAAGTGCATCTAGGCTAAATCTCGTGGGTTTTGATGATTAATAACAACACTTAAGGGACTAATGAGCATTGCAATTGTTAGCACAAGTGATTAAATGATGGATGGAATCAGATACACTAAAAAAGGAAAAAGAGGAGAAAAAGGCAGAAAATTGGAAGAGTAGAATTTAGGATTTAAAATTTTTTGTGTCAAGTTTAGCATCATAGTGTGAGTGTGTTCAATGTGTCAAAGTGTTGAGAGAGCTCTTATTCCAAATAGGTTTATTTTAGAAAGATGAGTTAAGGAAGCCCTAAAGACAGGGCCGGACTTGTCCAGGCTAGAAGGCCGGACTAGTTTGGCCACATCAGACTGATCTGATGTTAGGCGAACCAAGAGATATTGTGTGAGTATGGACTTGTCCGTTTGGGAACAAACTAGTCTGTGTGAGTGTTTCTGAGTCCTTTGTGGGACCAAGTCTTGAAGGACCAGACTAGTCGGCCCTGGGGGCCAAACTAGTCCGCCCAATCAGACTAGTCTGTTTCTGGTCGTAACAAAAGGTTCTATGTGAGTTCAGACTAGTTTGTTGTGGGTCAGACTAGTCCGTTTAGGACTTGGAGGTGGCTGCTGAGACTAAGTTTTGGATGGTCGGACTTGTCCGTCTTTTGAGGTCGGACTAGTCTTGTGGACCAGACTTGTCCGTTCTCAACCAAAACAAAAGGTTTTGTGTGAGATCGGACTAGTCCGTTCTTGGACGGACTAGTCTTTGATGTAGTGACCGTTTGATTTTAAAAGGTGACAGGAAACTTTGTGGTTGGTCAAGGGTGACATCACAAGTCTTCATTGGCCGGACTAGTCCAGGGTCCAAGGTCGGACTAGTCCAGACTTTTTCTGGTGGTAACGACTACTTGTCAGGACCCCTATAAAAGGGATCTCCCGAGATTATAAAGCCCTCTCTCGAACCCTAGCGCTACCATAGCCTTTCAAGAGCCCTCCTAGACCTTTCTCTTCACATCTTTGAGTACTAAGAGCGAATCTTGATGGTTTGTGAGATTTGGAAGAGAAGAGAGAAGGGTTGTGCTTTGACTTGAGCTCTTGGTTGATTCTCTCGCGTTGATTCGTTGATTTGAGTTGATTTGGGTGTTGATTCGTGTTCTCTTTGTGCTGTAACTTTGTTGGAGCCTCAAATTATGAGTTGCCCCACGGATCGTTGTGATTTCCATGTGAATTAGAGGAAGAACAAGCCGACCTTTGTGGTGGCTTGGAGAGGATAGGGTTGAGAGAAACCCGATCCTTTGTGTACTCATCAACGTGGATGTAGGCTTCTCTGTGAAGCTGAACCAAAGGATAAATCATGCATTACATCTTGTGCTCTTGATTTGTCATTCGTTCCTCGTTGAATCAACTTTTAGGGTTCTTCGTGTTCTTCGTTCCAATCTTGCGATCCACCTAGATCTAGTCGTTACTCTTCGTGCTATTCCTCCACTAGATTGAAAGTTTGTTATACTTCATAGTTCATTAAGTAGATCGTTGAAAAAACTCCTAAAAATGTAACCTTTTGCACACTACCGTTTTGTGACCGGACTAGTCCACCCCTGACTGGACTAGTCCGCAATCTTCTTACTGATAAGGTTTTATTAAGTTAAATTTCAGGTTTTCTGCTATTCACCTCCCTCTAGGCAACTTTCAATTGATATCAGAGCCTAACTCTCCCAAAAAGCTTAACTGCTTGAAGAGGAGATGGAGAAAACAGTGAGAAGGACTTATAGATTTTCGACGGCAGCGACACCGGTGAGAACAACAGCAATGGCGAACAAGGATCCAAGACTTCACCATACAGGAACGACATGACGAAGGACAAGCCAAAGACTCCTCCCTTCGACGTCGAGATTGAAGATGAAGATGAAGAAGTGAAGCGCCTTGCGTACCTTCTTGAAAGTGCAAGAGACGAAGCGAAGAGGTGGAGAAGACTTGAGAAAGTGAAGAAGCTCAAGAAGGCCGAAGAGGACTACACGCGATATTTTTTTAACTATGAGCGCTATTTCACTCCAACTACTTGTCTATTTCTTTGAGCAAACTTCCAACTTTCGATGGCACTAACTATACCATGTGGAAGCATAACATGAAGTTGCATCTTATTTCCCTTAATCCTACACTTTGGCATATTATTTGCACAGGTATAGATATCCCCGTGGATGGTGAAGAACTTACCCCGGAGTAAGAACAACAAATCCACCGCAATGCTCAAGCGGTGGCCGTGCTCAACTCGTCCTTGAGCCAAGAAGAATTCAACAAAGTAGACGGGTTGGAGCAAGCCAAGTAGATTTGGAATACGCTCAAGATTGAACATGAAGGCAATCGGTTCGTGCGGGAAGCCAAGATTGAGATGATCGAGGGGGAGCTTGGAAGATTTGCCATGGAGGATGGAGAGACCCCTCAAGAGATGTACAACTGACTCAAAACTCTCATCAAGAGTCGGGAGTACGGATGCAAGAAATGGATGGATCATGAAGTGGTCAAGAGGATGATAAGAGCCTTAATGCCTCGCAACGTGACACTTTGCACCCTCATCCGCGAGAGTCCAAACTTCCACAAGATGACTCCGGATGAGGTATTTGGTAAGATTATCAACCACGAAATGATATAGATGGATGCATGCCATTTCAACGACCTTACCAAGGTCACATCCTCCAAGAAGAAGGGTATCGCTCTCAAAGCCTCACCCAAGTGCAAAGGCACAGAAGTGCAAGCTTCAAGCAACGATGAAGAAAGTGAAGTAGAAATCACTGAAATGGAGGATGAGGAATTGGCCTTCTTGATCAAAAGATTCAATAGAATGATGAAGAAAAAAAGATGGTTGACCTATGAGAAGTCAAGAACCAAGAGAACTTGCTACAATTATGGCCATGCAGACCATTGCATGGGAGATTGTTAGGTTTAATTCCACATCGTATATTGATGATGGGGGAGCTCAACATATAAGGTGGAGGGAACCTCACCTATCGGGTTAGTCTTTTGAGTTGGGGTGACTCAGGACCTTGGTTGGGGCTCCGGTTGGGCTTGTTTGTTTAGCGGGCCTTGTTACGACTTAGCCTGGCGGCAGGGGCTCGTCTACGTGATGGGTCAGGCCGTGTTCTAACAAGTGATATCAGATCCATGGTCAAAAACCTAAAACATGTCTCAGACTTCACACAAATATCAAGCTGTCAGAAAGATCTCCCGAGCCACATGAAATTAGGCTGTCGGAGTAGTGTCCACCCGAGTGTGAAGGGGAGATGGGCCACCCGATGTGTGATGGGGGAGATTGTTAGGTTTAGTCCCATATCGGATATTGATGATGGGGGAGACCAACATATAAGGTGGATGGAACCTCACCTATCAGTCTAGTCTTTTGGGTTGGGGTGGCTTAGGACCTTGGTTGGGGCTCCGTTTGGGCTTGTTTGTGTAGCGAGCCTTGTTGCGACTTGGACTGGCAGTATGGGCTCATTTGCATGACGGGTCGAGCCGCGTTCTAACAAGTGGTATCAGAGGCATGGTCGGAAATCTAGAACATCTCTCAGACCTCAATTGTTAGGTTTAGTCCCACATCGGATATTGATGATGGGGGAGCCCAACATATAAGATAAAGAGAACTAACCATCACGCTAGTCTTTTGGGTTGAGGTGCCCCAGGATCTTGGTTGGAGCTCAAGCTGGGCCTGTTTGTGCAGCAGGCCCTGTTGCGACCTGGGCTGGCGGCCGAGGCTTGTCTACATGACAAGTCAGGTCGTGTTCTAACAAGTGGTATCAGAGCCAGGTTACAAACCTAGAACATCTCTTAGGTCTCACACGGATATCGGACCGTCGGAAAGATCTCCCGAGCCACATGAAATGGGCGATCAGAGTAGTGTCCACCCGAGTGTGAAGGGGAGATGGGCCACCCGATGTGTGACGAGGGAGATTGTTAGGTTTAGTACTACATCAGATATTGATGATGGAGGAGCCCAATATATAAGGTGGAAGGACCCTCACCTATCAGGCTAGTCTTTTGGGTTGAGGTGGCCCAAGATCTTGATTCGAGCTCCGATTGGGCCTGCTTGTGTAGCAGGCCCTGTTGCAACCTGGGCTGGCGTTAGAGGCTCGTCTGCATGACCAGTTGGACCGTGTTTTAACAGTCCGAAGTGGCACGACAACATCCTTTTGGAAGTCAAACTGGACGCACAACATGACATTGGCTACATGGTTTCCAGCGCTCTTCAAGCATAGTCGAAGAAAATGCAGAACAGTGGCTGAGGCACGAACAGGGGAAATTTGGATGAGGGACCTGGTGCACAACCTCTCTACTCCCTTGATATCCGACTTGGTTGGCCTCAGGTCACTTCTGCAGGAGGTCGAGTATGATCCGTTGAATACCGGGCTTGATGAAATCAAATCGATTGCATTGTTAAACGGGAGGTACTCGGCTCGCTCCACTTATTTGCTCCCATGTTGCAAGGGGAGAGCATCGAGTCAAACTTTCTCGAGTTTGTTTGGAAGGTTAAGGCAACCCCGCGTTGCAAGGTTTTTGCTTGGCTGATGCTGCAGAAACGAATTTGAACTTCGACCAGGCTTCAAAGGCGAGGTTGGCCAAATATGTATTTTTGTCAGCTCCGTCGAAGAAACTTGGAGACTATATTGCATCTCTTCGCCGAATGCCTCTATTCAAGAACAATCTGGTCCCAAGTTGCTCAATGGCTAAGCCTTCAGTCCCTGAACCCGATGCCGTCAAGCTATGGTTTGAGCATCTCAGCACTGGCCAACCCGGTGCAAAAAGAATAAGGTATGCTGCTATTTTGACGTGCTGGTCCTTATGGACAGAGCGAAACAAAAGAGTATTTGAAGATTCGAACACCTCTATAGACTTCTTTTTGATTGTGATCAAGGAACAACCACACTTGTGGCAGCTTGCCAGCGTAGCCACAGTGTGGCCAACTGCCGGCCGCTTGGCAGGTAACAGGGGCATCTCCATGCCCAGCAACTCAGTTGCACCAGCGTAGAGGAGGAAGATCCTCTAGTGCACAGTACGGAGGTCGTGGTTGTGGACGGGGTCATTGCTCATGCCTCTTGTGTAGCACGCTAACTGGCATGCTTGTATTCCTGCAAGCAAGGCTAAAGTCATGTAAAACTGCTTATCGTCTTATATAATACTTCCTCTTTATTTTTTTATTTGACGTACGAACAGGTAAGATTAGCTTAATTCTAGTTCATTTTTTCTGAGACGTCAATTAAAAAGATAAGGAGAGAATAACATCAGTTCTAACAGGTTTTTTGAAAAAAAAAACAATACAGCACTATGCAAGCAGATCTGTAGAGCCGCTAGCTCTGCGGCAGTAGTAAAAAAAAGAAAATGTAGGAGTACTTGAGTGGTTGTAAGTTGTAATAAGCAGATACAATGTGATCCTAACTTGTTCTCACCTTTGTTACAATAATTTTGTAAGAAAAACCTTAACTAAACTAGCGGGGACATGGTTCCTCTACTCCCCCGCAACCCAATTACTTGTTGATGCCGGTATACAATTACTTTACTGTATCCTCTGTTATTGCATCTTTTTTTCCCGTTGCAGCTTGATATTCAGTCCACAGCTAATTATACAAATGATCTGAGTAATTTTATCTGTTCCTGACATTTTATCCTCTATAGTTTGTGAGTAAACGTAATGTCAGACCCGGTTTTATTAAGCATAAAACCAGCTGCAAAATACATGTATGCCAGGATCAGTTTCACCATACATGTATGACAAATAGTGATAAACAGTTCTATATCGCATACAAACAATATTTATACCTTTAAAAGAGTTTTGAAATAGCAGTGAAAGAGGAAAAACTCTAGGGCAACCACAGGCAAATCGACTGGCAGCAACACGACCTTCAAATGCATCAACTTCAATATGGTTTGCCTTCGTTGAATCTTCTCTTTACTGAGCAACATTTTTAAAAACCACAAATGCAAACGCATGAGTACATAGAGTATTCAACAAGTGTAGAAAATAGATGACATGAAAGCCAATCAAAAAGGAAAGATTGATAGTGGTTTAAGCACTAAGCATTAAATCTATCTTTAGCTTTCATTAGCAACCTAAATCTAGATGAATATTCTCAACAACCATCATCTCATCCATTGTCTAATTATGAACTCAGACCCAAGCCGCTCTTGTCCGTGAGCACGACTCTCATGACAGTTTTCTAAATCTCTGCAAAGAATGTACCCTTTACCCACAAGCAGTGATTTCATCTCCTATTGCCAGGTGGACTAAGTAAACCTCCCTGATGCCAGTGGCGGCCAACCACATTTCACACTTCCGTAGGTGTGTGGCCAGGAGATCACTACATGGTCTTTACAAAGGTACTCCCAACTAGTGCTAGTCCACTGAGGTTTCACCGCTGAGGTATTCCTGGAGTAACCCTCCACCTCAAAAGCCCCCACTTGAGCCTTGCGGTTCCCAGAGTAGTACCCCTGCATCATTCCCCGCACTATCCAACTACTAGCATTTCATCAGCAGAAACCTAATTAATTGACCAAGCCGCCTCATCTCAGTCTCGTGGTGGTACTATGAAGCTTAGTGGCTTCCTCCATAAACCGGTCCTTAGAATCCGGCGGTGCTAAACCCAATCCCGAGTCTCGTGCAAACTGCACCATACCAAACCTCCGACCGCCAGATTCATACCAATTACTTCATCATTTCCAGTATAACATAATAATTGTAATTAATAATATAATCATGTAATATTAGAATCATGTGTCTAGATTTCCATCCCAACTACTAAGCATGGCTAAGCGTGAGTGAAATACCCAAACTATCCAATTCAACCCGGGCGACAAGGAATTATATGGAACAGATAAATAAATAGGATTCACATCAATTAAGCATGCAACTAACTATAATTCCTAAAGTAGGCACAAGATGGTCAAGGGTAGTTGCCTTTTATTAAATAGATGCTCAGTCTTCTTCATTGAACTCTTGATCTCCATATTCTTCGTGTTGCTTCTTGATAGATATACGAGTGCGTATAAGCTACTGTCAAAAGAGAGATAAAATCAATTAAGAACAATACACCATACAAGCAATACAAATATTATGATTGAAATATGTTATGATTATGATTTAAATCAGAGTTATGAGTGATTTATTATTTTTCATAGCCAAAGGAATGCATTTATCATTTATTTCCTATTTTTAAAATTTATTTATAGGCTAAAACATTTTTAGTGTACTTTTCATAGTCAAAATATATTTTATATTCACTTTATAATTTTATTTCAGCTTAAAAGGTTTTATAAATATTTTTTCTACATTTTCTACATTTATTCTCCATTTTTAGCATTTATTTGTTGCTAAACACATTTTTAATAAATTTTCTATGATCAAAATATATTTTATATGCATCTACAATTTTATTCCCGCCAAAAATGATTTATTACTAATTTTCTACTATTTCTATATTTATTTTATCATATATATAAATATTCTCTATTCACTAAATACACTTTTAATCAATATTCAGCAATTATAATTAACCTCAGGGGTTGTTTGGTAAATTTCCCTTAACTGGTCAGAGAATAAAAGTAATATTTAATAATATTCTAGGGGCCTACATCAATAATTTCTTATTTTAACCCATTTTTAGATAAGTATAGGGGCTTTATCGATAAAACAGAGGCTAAAACAATATTATCCTAAAGTACAGGGGCTAGACCGTAAGATTCCAGGGGCTAGACTGCAAAAAGACGAAGGGGTAAGGCTGATCTAATTAGAGCCGTTGGATTCAAAATGAACGCACCAGATTTTATGAATGAAGAGGTATGCACATGATCTAATCGTGGTCCTTGCTAGACGATCCGACGGCTGGGAAACAAAAGAGGTCACAACCTTCTTCTTCCTCTGGCTAACACACCCATGCTGCCATGGCCGCCGGCCGAAGCTCACCGGCCAAACATGAGGCCGAGACAAAACACCCTAAAGCTCGAATCTAGTTGCATGGTTGGACAGAGGAGGTTGTGGCACACTCACCTGAGGTGATTTCGGGGCCCAAAACGATGCAGAGAGAGAGAGAGCAGCAATGACGCATGGCGATGGAGACCGTGGAACTTCGTTAAATGCACGTCACGGCGACGGTTCTTCGTCGACATCTTGCCTGGGAGGCATTCCAGAGCACAGGGAGTGTGTGTGCATGACAAAATGGATAAATAGCGGTCGCCGGGAACGATGGCACCAATGGTGGTGGCTAGATTTCGGGGTGGAGAAAATGTGGAGGCGAGGAGCGAACGAGTACTTGAAGGGGAAAAGGTTGCTCAGTGTTGTGCGGTTGCCATTGAACGTGGGCGACGTGGAAAGGGGCACAGGATGGGCGTGAATCGGCGTGACGGTTGTCGAAGCGCGGCTTGCACGCGAACTGTTCGATAAAATGTTTCTATGGTGTCGGGTGACAGTTGGAGGAGGGAGAAGATGACAAGTCGGGCGCGCATGGAAGTGAGAAGGAGAGAGAGTGGAGGAGTGCGGGTTGGGCTGGGCCGAGGTGGAGAGGAGGGAGAGAGGATGGGCTGCTGGGTGAGATTTTGGCCCAAGTAAGTTTATTTCCCTTTTCTTTTTCTTTTTTTTTCTCTTTTTTTTTCATTTGATTTTTAGGGTGTTACACGTAAATACATTGATTGTGGTATATTTAGGATACTCATGCTGTCAGGAGACAACAATTAATAAGCTTGAGGAGTATTTTTTCTTAAGAATAAGATTATGTAGTTCTGTCTATTTTAGCATCAGTTTGTCTCTACTTTACTATTGAACTTTTTCAGAAGCCTCACTGAATTTCAAATGTCCCAATGCGTAGATGCAAAAAAACAAAAGAAAGGTGGCAAAGTGGCAAGAGCACTGATAGCCTGCAGCAAGAAGCATTATGCGAGATATTTTATGTTTCTAAACTCCATAAAACTTGATTATTCCACCACTCGACATTTTTTCGGAACTTGACAACAGTTTAGTTACTCTGCCTTGCACGGTTGTACCTGACCAAAATATCTGGCCTGCTATGAATATTTGGGTTAATTTAGTCACTTGTCTTTTAAGAATTTGCATATGTATTTTTGTGACTCAATTTCCCCGCTGTTATTCAAATCAAGCGCAAGACATAAGCAAAATGATCTCTGTTTATATATGTCTTTGGCTACACGTGTGTTAAAAATCTGTGTGTAAAAAAATATGTCTTTATTTAAATGTATTGTACAAGATTGACAAATCAAACCGAAACCACAAACTTGTGCCCGCTAGGCCCGCAAACACATGTCCGCAAAGACCACTGGAATGAAGTGAGAAAATATTATGAACAACAGGATCTACTAAGCTTGTTAAAATATCAAGTGGACATAGCGGTTCCCTAGTGGGGGCCCACTGCCCGCCTCACTTGCACCTTGACGCTCACACGAAACTTTTGCAGGATTGCAAGAAATAGCCAGTCGCATTCCGGTGTTTCCCAGCTAGGCCAGGGCCATTTTTATAGATAATGAAAATTGTTTTCCGGCCTTGCGGGACCATGGCGCAAGCAATCAGTCTTCTCCCGCAATTTAATGTTTGTCAGTTGTGTGTCCAGATACGTTCTTGGTTGGTTGGAACTCCACGTCCCGCTGGGCAAATTCGTGGTTGATGTGCACCATATTTCCATGAATCATTGCGCTTACTTTGACCTCTGATCCGTCTTGGAAGGTAAGTAGACCGTGGAAGTTGACTTGAACACCGAAGACTGCACTGCATGCTCGTCAAGTCGGACAAGTAGAAATTGCAACAGAACAGTTAGAACACAAATGCACGAACCCCTGTTGTTGGCAGAGAAAAACAGGGTAAATGGCCGCGCTAAAGATCCTCCTCCTGCTGTCGATCCTTACAGTTTGGCGCCTTCCCTTCCTCCCTACACAATCCAGCGCAATTGAACCAGCGCGTGCAGTTGTTTCAACTTGGAGCAGCAACACAAGCAGCAGCCGCTGCATCCAGCGTGAGCGGTATGCCCTTCTTGCCTTCAGGGCCAGCCTCACCGATCCCGACAACTACCTGTCGTCATGGCAAGGCGATGACTGCTGCCAATGGAAGGGCGTAAGCTGCAGCAACCGCACCGGCCACGTCGTGGAGCTCGCGCTCCACAGCTCGAACGAAGTAAATTCAAGCATCACATTCCGAGAAGGTCAGATGAACTCATCCTTGCTGGGTAGTTTACGGTACTTGAGGAGCCTAGACCTTAGCTGGAACAACTTCAATGGCGCGCCTATCCCCCAATTCATTGGCCGCCTCGAGAACCTGAGGTATCTCGACCTCTCCGTTTCAGGGTTGGAGGGACAGGTGCCACCCCAGCTAGGTAACCTTTCCAAGTTGCTACACCTTGATCTGTACAACACACCTGGATCTGATGGTTCAAATCCTTACTCGACTGATCTTGCATGGCTGTCACGCCTCACAAAGTTACAGTACTTAGATCTGGGCTTTGTGAATCTTAGTACAGCTATCGATTGGGCTCATGTTGTCAACAAGCTTCCATCTCTTGTTACCCTAAATCTACGCTACTGTGGGCTCCAGAATGACATTCCGTCACCAAAGCATGTTAACCTTACATCACTTGAGCACCTTGATCTGCATGGTAACAAATTTATTAGCTCTTCTACTGGAGCCAAAAACTTATTTTGGGATCTACCCACTCTCCTTCACCTTGATATTGGGAATTCTGGCCTCCAAGGATCAATTCCTGAACAGTTAGGAAACTCAACATTGATCAAGACATTGTATCTCGGTCAAAATAACTTAGTTGGTACCATACCAAGAACCTTTAGGAGCCTACACAACTTGGAAGAGTTAGAACTCTCTGAAAATAACATTAGTGGACCTGTGTCAGTTTTATTGCAAAGACTGTCAGGAAATAGTCTGAGCCAGTTAACATTATTCGAGAACGGTCTGACAGGGAGCTTGCCGGATCAGTTGGGACATCTTAGAAATCTGACGAGTCTTCATCTCGACAGTAACAGGCTTTCAGGAGAGTTACCGTTGGGGATAGGAGCACTCACTAAGTTGACAGAACTACGCCTTGGTCAGAACAATCTTGACGGGACAATCACAGAATCCCATTTCGGAGCACTGGCTAATTTAAAAAATCTAGGGTTATCTGACAACTCATTAGCCATTGTGTTCCAACAAAGCTGGGTTCCTCCGTTTAAACTCTTCACGGCTGAATTACAGTCTTGTAAGCTAGGGCCTAAATTTCCGGATTGGCTAAGATCACAGAATGATATAAATATTCTTGACATATCGAATACAAGTATAGCAGGTCCAATACCTCAGTGGTTTTGGATCACATTTTCGGAGACTGCTAATTTAGTTTTGTCAAGAAATAAACTAAGCGGCATGCTATCACAAGCAATGTTCAGGAAAATGAAGGCAGAAACTATGGATTTCAGTGATAATCTTTTGGTAGGCTCCTTGCCGGAGCTTCCAAGGAAACTAGGATCCTTGGACCTCTCAAAAAACAAAATATCAGGCTTTCCACCATCAGAATTTGGAGCTCCACAGTTAACAATGCTTGCCCTTTTCAAAAATTCTATCTCTGGGAGAATTCCGTTCTATTTCTGTCAATTGAAAGAATTAGTTTTTCTGGACTTGTCAGATAACCAACTACATGGGGCATTTCCCAACTGCGAGGAGCAACCGAAAGTAGTGAATTCACATAGGCTGAAGAATATTCCATCAAAGATTATCATGCTGAATTTGAACACCAACAATCTATCCGGAATATTCCCAACATTTCTTCGTAGATGTCAAGAGCTAATTTTTCTTGACCTGTCCTATAATCAATTTTCTGGGATGATGCCCACATGGATAGGGGACAAATTACCCTCGTTGGCATTTCTAAATTTGCGCTCAAATTTGTTTTTTGGCCACATTCCTCAACAACTTGTCCAGATGAAGGAGATCCAATATCTAGACTTGGCTTGTAACAATATTTCTGGGACAATACCACAGTCGCTTGGAAATTTGGTAGCTATGGCCATTGCTCCTCAAGATTATAGTGCACTTTCAGATATTGTTGACTTTAGCTATGTTACCGGTGGCACTTACTTGATTTCTTACACTGATAGTTCATTGGTGATCATGAAAGGGCAACAGCTTGAATTCACTAGCGGAATCATATACATGGTAAATTTTGATCTGTCATGCAACAGTTTGACAGGGCCTATTCCTGAAGAAATCGGTAAGCTTGCTGCATTGAGGAACTTGAATCTATCATGGAATCATCTAAACGGAACAATACCTGAGAGTATTGGTGGCGTACATTCACTGGAATCACTTGACCTGTCACATAATGAATTTGGCGGAGAGATCCCAACAAGCTTATCAGATCTGTCATCGTTGAGTCGCTTGAACTTGTCTTATAATAATCTAACAGGGAGAATACCGTCGGGGAATCAGCTGCAAACGCTTATGGACCAACAATCTATTTACATTGGCAATCCAGGTCTCTGTGGTCCTCCTCTCTCCAAAAATTGTTCAGAAACGAATTTGACTGCAGCAACCCCAGAACCAGAAGGGCACGAAGATGGAGGGGAAGGGATCTTGTTCCTTTCTCTCGGCATGGTTTCTGGATATGTAAGCGGCCTCTGGATAGTGTTCTGCACCTTCTTGTTCAAGGCTAAATGGAGAGTTGCTTGGTTCGCAACTTATGACTGGTTGCGTGATTGGGTCCATATGCGAGCAGCTGTTGCCTGGGCTTCCTTGACAAGGAAAATGTGTGGTAGCTGAGACTATAACCAGCTGGCTCTTTCTTGCTCCTATTTATATAATGTTGGGATTTAAGTATGTATGATCCTTGAATTGAACAATGTATTTCACTAGTAAGTGGTCTGGTATCAACATTGCCATCTTGATTTTGACTGTCTATTGCACATTGCATATGCAAAAGTTGGTGAACCGAGTCCATGGTCCACTGTGGACCGGCAGTCATACCCCTTCGGGAGATCTAATCCCGACCTTCCAGCGGGATCCAATGGCTGAGGAGGGGTCAAGGCGGTGGTGCGATGCCGGCAGGGAGCAGGGCGACGGTGCCCAGGGCGAGCTCGTCGGAACGGCGCTTAGGTGGTCCAAACTCGGCAGGATTTAAGGCTAACTCCAACAAGTAGCCTATATGCCAGCACAACCCGTTTTTGGGTGCTGAGAAGGAGAAAATCTCTCTCCAACAAAAGACCCATACACAAAGCCTATTTGCAGCTGCGCCTCCTACCTAGCCCAAAAACGGGAGCCCCCAAACGCAGCCCATTCCCACCGACGCCTTTCTTCTTCCCCGTGTGGCTTCGCTCTGCCCGTGACTCCTCCCAACGTCGCCCGCCGTCACGCCTCCCAACGCCGCCGCGCCGCCACGTCTCCCAGCGCCGCCCGCCGTCACGCCTCCCAGCGCCGCCCGACCAGATCTGAGCCGCAACACCACGGCCCATGGAGAGTGAAGCGACATCGACGAGGACGAGCTCCTCGCCTCCCGGCCAGATCCCGCGTGTTCCTTGCCTCCCATTCGTCGAGGAGGATGAGCTCCTCGCCTCACATTCGTCGACGGGGGCAACCTCAGCCACCCGCGTCCGCCCGCCGCGAGCAAGTCCGTCGTCAAGCCGCGGCAGCAACGATGACGAAGATTCCGAGGCCGAGCTGCTTTCTGGGGCGCGGAGGGCGGCTTCGAGGGATGACGGGGACTTGGACGACGACGAGCCCTGAAGCTGGAACCGCGTCAACGAGAAAGAGGTACGGCGGCTCGGTCAGATCTCTATCTTCATGCCTCCCCTCGATATGACGCTCCACATGGCTGCGGTCATGCAACCGTGTATTCTGGTTGTCGACGAATGTGACTGACACCGGCGGCGCAGCCGCTGGACAGCGGCGACTTCGTGCTCCGAGATGCCGACGCCGGTGGGGCCTCTGTGAGCTTCGACCACCCATCCGAAACTCTGCTAGCTCTCCGGCATGAAGCTCAGGTGGGACTTGGCAGAAGCTACTGCAACACGGCGACGAGGTCGAAGCAGCAAGGAGCGATGCCCCGCGGCCGATCGAGCGGGAAGGAAAAAATGTCGTTGGAGAGAGGGTAAAATGGGTCTGCTGTTGGAGAACACAAAAAATAGACTAGATGAATTGTACTGTAGTAAACCCTAAACATGTAAATAGGTTCTCTTTTTTGGGATTTGTTGTTGGAGATAGTCTAATGCAAACGAAAAAGGGGACGTCGGGGAACTCACCTAGGGCGGCGTGCGCGTGGGAAAAGGCCGGAAAAGCGGGCGACGGCGAGTTGCGCCGTTCGGACTTCGGTGTCGTCGGGGAGGTGACTCGCGGCGGGAATCCATCGCGGAATGTCCTCTGGGGGTGGCGCGACGTCGCAGACCTCATCGTCTCATCGAGCACGGTGGGAACGGCGTCTCCTCGTGGGGCGCCGAGCTCGAAATCAGTGGCCATGGCGGCGTTGGTGTGCGGGCTAGGGTTTCGCGGAGAGTGGGGGAGAGTGGGAGCGCGGACGGGATACCGTAGGTGGAGGCGGTTGCCCAGGTGAGGCACGGCGCGGGATGGCGTGGCCGTGGCGGTTGTCGGGCGCTGGCGCGCGCGGGCACGCACGGACGAGGAGCGGAGCAGGGGCGGCAGTTGGGGAAGAAGTCGGCTGACAAGCGGGGTGCGCGCGACAGAGAGAGAAGGGAGAGGAGAGGGTGCGGTTTAGGCTGGGCCGAGGTGGAGAGGACGTAAGTTGGGCCGGAATGGAGGTTTCTGCCTGAGAATGTTTTTATAACCATTTTTCTTTATTTCCTTTCTGTTTCTGATTTCGAATTCAAATGAATTTTCCTAGTTTTTTTTCACATGTGATATAGTTGGTCTAACTAATTTCTCAATTACACATTTCTTCTATTAATAATATTACTTAATTTTAGTTATAATTATGTGTATTTCTTTTTATTTCCAATATTTGGAATTCAAATAAATTGATACCCTATTTTAAAGTTTATACATGTTATTTGGTTTTATTTTTTTCTTTATTTGTTAATTATTTAGTTAATTTCTTCTAATTATATTTTGTTTTGATTTCCTTCATTTGAAAGTATGGGTGTTACACTGAGGTACGTACTTGGATCTCAGCGGCAATGACTTCAACGGGGCGTACCTTTGTTTTGTTTTTTTGAAATCGGGATACCTTTGTTTCTGGGTACATTGAAAAACCTAAGGTATCTCAACCTCTCCAATGCGAATTTTATGGGATGTGTACCTTCACAGTTTGGCAACCTGTCTGGCTTGCAGTACCTTGATCTTTTGTGTCTAAATCTTCAGTAAATGATCTTTTGTGTCTAAATCTTTCCAATAATCAGCTAAGTGGATCAATTCCAGGCGATATTGGTGCTTTAAGGGAACTGGAGTCCCTTGACTTATCTTACAATTATTTCAATGGCCAGATCCCTTCAAGCTTATCCTATCTCACCTTTCTGAGCTGCCTAAACTTGTCATACAACGACTTATCTGGAAGAATCCCTTGCAAACTATCAATGGTGAGTACATGTACATTGGCAGTCCCGGACTTTGTGGCCCCCCTCTTATGAAAAATTGCCCGACAAATTAAACATTTCAAAATGATAATCAAGTGCATGAAGGTGAAATGCATGATATAGCATTTTTTTACCTCTGCTTGGGCACATGATTCATGGTGGGTCTTTGGTCAGGATTCAAGATTCAACAGAACATGGAGAATTGCCTACTTTCATCTTTTTGACAAGTTATATGATAAGGTTTATGTGCAAGTGGTTATCAGCAAGGCTGCTTTTGTTAGGTTTAATCCCACATCGGATATTGATGATGGGGGAGCCCAACATATAAGGTGGAGGGAACCTCACCTATCAGGCTAGTCTTTTGGGTTGAGGTGGCCCATGACCTTGGTTGGGGCTCCGGTTAGGCCTTTTTGCGTAGCAGGCCTGTTGCGACCTGGGCTGGCGGCAGGGGCCCGTCTGCGTTACGGGTCGGGCCGCGTTTCTAACAAGTGGTATCAGAGCCAGGTCGGAAACTCATAACGTCTCCTGGGCCACACACGGATATCGGGCCGTCGGAGAGACCTCTCGGGCCACATGAAATCGGGCTGTCGGAGTGGTGTCCACCCGAGTGTGAAGGGGAGTAGGACCACCCGATGTGTGATGAAGGGGGAGATTGTTAGGTTTAATCCCACATCGGATATTGATGATGGGGGAGCCCAACATATAAGGTGGAGGGAACCTCACCTATCAGGCTAGTCTTTTGGGTTGAGGTGGCCCATGACCTTGGTTGGGGCTCCGGTTGGGCCTGTTTGCGTAGCAGGCCTGTTGCAACCTGGGCTGGCGGCAGGGGCCCGTCTGCGTGACGGGTCGGGCCGTATTTCTAACAAGTGGTGTGGCTGCTGGGATTCGAGCCCAGGTCTCCACGGATCAGATACAGAGTCGCTGCCCCGGGAGGGCGTCTCCCGGGGCGGCTAGAGGCGTCGGGAGGCACGATTTAGCGCGCTCTCGGCCGGAGGTGCGCCGGCGCGAGAATCGTCGGAGGCGAAGGACGGCCAGGCGCTGGCGGCGCGGATCGGGGGCGAATACAGGACGGATCCGGCGGTACTTGGGCGCTTGAGACGCGCGGGAGGGTCGGGCCCAAGGCGCGCGCCGACGGAAGTCGCACGGGATCGAGACAACGCGCGGCCCTGATCAAGCGGTCATCAGAGTCAGCAGGAATCGCGTTCCTGAGGCTCCAGCGCGAGAGATTCGATCGAAGTCGGTGGAACCCACACGAGCTCGTGCAGGCGACAGTCTTCGCGAGGTCAGCGGCAGGCAGCGACGACCCTCGTCGCGATTGGAGCAGCAACGGGGATCCATCAGCAGGCGCACACAGGGTGGATCAAAGGCAGCAGTCGGAGCGGGTCGGGGCAAGTTCCGACGAGAGCAACGGATTCGACGTGGATCCCGCGTGCTTGAGTCAGATCCCATCCTTCCCGAGAAGGGCGCCCGAAAACGCGCAAGCTGGCGTGCGAGACGGGCGCGGTGGGCCCAGATATGATCGCGTGAGGAGGTCGCGCGTCAGCAAGAAGGGCGTGCTTGACCTGGACTCCGTGGCTGACGGCGGGTGTGAAGGCTGAAGCTACGCGAGAAGACCAGGGGAACAGGAGAGGAAGGGGACAGGATAAGACGCATGGGCCTAAGTGGGCCTGGAGGTGAAAGGTCGCGTGTGGGCCTGAGTGTGGATTGTGTGTAGAAAGATCCAAGGGAAGCTGCAGTAGGCATGTGCTTGGGCTGTGAGTTGGGCCTAGTCACATCCTAGTAGAATTTTTTTTTTGGGGGGGGGGGGGGGGGGGGGGGGGCAGGCCTAGTAATTGGTCATGTACAAGAGAAGTGTACCAAGAACGTGGTACTAGTGGTTCACGACAACAGAAGTGTTCGTGAAGAGAGATGCGCTCGAGATGAAGATGTGACCATCTCGAGTAAGTGATTCAGTTGAAGATGTGTCCAACTTAAAGGTGCTCGGGGTGTAGATGAGCCAATCTCGAGATTGTGTGCAGGATGAACCTGAGTCCATCCTGAGGTTGAAGATGCGTCCAACCTGAATTTGTGTGCGGGGTGAAGGTGAGCCCATCCCGGGGATGAAGATGTGTCCATCCCAAAATTGTGCAGGGTGAAGATGTGACCATCCTGGGAGTGTAGTTGCGTCCACTCCAAAAATAGGTGTGATTGGGATGTAGTTGCGTCCATCCTAAGGGTGTAGCTGTGTCCACCCAAATTCGTGTTCGAGATGGATATGTCCGTCTCAAGGGTGTAGTTGTGTCCACCCGCAAAGTGTGTAGGATGGATAGGTGTGTCTCCGTCCTAAGTGTGTCCTAAAAAACAAGATTAGGGGGTGTGTTGAAATAATCTTGTTTTTTAGAATTAAACTAGAGATTAGAAGGTGTCCAGGTAGGACACGATTGGTTATTAGAGATAGAGTTCAAGTATTTTAGGGAAGAGTCCTAATTAAGTTGGAGATAGAGTTTGAGTTTAAGAAGGTGTTTTAGATAGAGTCCAAAGAGATTTGGGTCTGATTTTGTAAGGGGCCTATATATAGTTGGAGAACCCCCTATTGTAATTGAACCAGTTTTAATATCATAATTTTAGTTCTCGGATTTCCAACAATTGGTAATCAGAGCCAAAGTTGGATTGGATCTAGAGGTAATGTGGAAGCTCATCAAGAGGTGCGAGTATCATGCTCGACGGGCACCATAAAACTGCTTGATACGGTGCGAGGTGGAGCATGGCGGTGATCGGCGATCTGATCGGTGTTGTCGGACACTCTAGGCATGCGGCCTAGACCATCCGACGGGCTGCAACCGGCGAGGATCGTCCAGACGTGGAGATCAAACCGGTACGGTGGCTGTTGAAGGCGTCGCAATGAGGGTGGCGACTTCGGCTTGCGATCAGACCAGCGGCTAGACGTAGCGAAAGCTGGAGAGATCGAAGCGTGGGAACATCGCGGCAAGACGGTGTACCCGGTGTTTCACAAAGGTGGTGTCACGATATGCAAGCAGACGGTATCGACGATACGGGTGGCTATGGTGCAACACACTCGTGCATAGAGATGCATGAGGGCGTGATGTTGCAGCAAGATTAATGTGCTTGCAGGCGCAAGAAGAGTTGCAGCAACGCGCAGACGATAATGTTGACGAGATGATCGTTGTTTGATTCATTGCGCGGAGAAATTCGAACGGTGTGCAGAGGCAAGACGAGGGTGGATTCGAGTCTTCGTGATTGCGGAAGTGTACATCCGTCGGTGCTTTGGCTTTTTATTTTTCTGGTCGAGGACGATGAATACCAATAACAAAGAGTTGGACGCTCGGGGAGTTTATTACCAGCAGACAAGTTGAATTACAGTCTTTTTTTCACGTGGCATGCAGAGACGTCATGCACCTGGAGGCTCAATCGTGCTTGAGTTGGAATCATTTAAAACAACAAGACAATAAAGGATCCGGTGCATGCAAGTAGATGGTATTAAAAGGAAATAAAATATTCATTGTCATGCATGGATATGAGTGGATCTTTTAATATTCATTGCCATGCATGGATACGGGTGGACCGTTCTTGTTATTTTTGGCAGAGGAGAATACGATTAGGACTCGTGCGCATCGACAGCGTGCTTCCTATTTCGTCCCGAGGTCGTGTTCGACTCGATGTCTGGTACCGCAAGTGGACGTAAATAAAACCAGAGCCAAGGCTAGGAATCGTGACAGCAAAACAGAACGACTGAAGCAAGGCACACGTGCAAGACAGGAGTTCAGATCCAAGTTACGGTTGGATTTGGTCAGGTGGAAGAAAGGCGTGTGAGGCTCACGTTCTGGTGCTAGACACGGTCTTCCGTTCTGAGGAATTCAAGGTGACCTGTGACATTATCGTCAAGGCCGTTTTGCGATCAAGGAAGCAAAAGAACTTGACCGTACAAGACAAAGGACATTGATTTCGGCTTGTACAAGGTCAACAGGCAAGCGGATCGGGCGGTGACACTGGCGGTAAAGGGCTCGGTGAAACCGTGTGTTGGCGGGATAGCGCCAACGGGTACAAGATTTGATATGGTGAAGTTTGATAGCAGCGGCAACTTCGGAGCGGATAAGGGTGAAAGATTTGTTGGCGCAACAAAGTCTTTTGTCCGTTCTGAAGGCGAAAAAGCCGGTCAAGATGGAGGATGACGAGTGGGAGGAGAAACAGATACAAGCAGCTGCAACCATACGGCTGTGTCTGTCCGACAATGTCATGTACCATGTCATCGGGTTGACTACACCAAAAGAAATCTGGGATAAGCTTGAAAATCAGTTTATGTCGAAGACTTTGACGACCAAGCTGTATTTGAAGCAAAAATTATATGGGGTGAAGATGCAGGAAGGGTCTGATCTTGTAGAGCACATAAATATCTTCAATCAAAGGGTCACGGATCTAGGACAACTAGATGTGAAAATTGATGATGAAGACAAGACAATAATTCTTTTATGCTCGTTACCACCATCTTATGAGCAAACAGTCACGACTCTGACATTCGGCAAGGATTCCATCAAAATTGAGGATGTTACTGCGGCATTACTAGCTCAAGAGCAAAGAAGGAAGAACAATGCAGTGGACGAACCTCAAGCTGAAGGTTTGCTGATCAGAGGTGAGAATGCAATGCGAAGGAGAAGGTGGAGGCTAAGAGCAAGAAGAAGAAAAAGGTGCAGAGTTATTTCTGCAAGGAGTGGGGACATGTTAAAAGGGATTGTCCAACAAAAGTAAAGAGTTCAAGTGCTAATGTGGTAATTCATAAAAGTGACTCAGATAGTGACGGTGATGTTCTCTCAGTGGGTATCGAAATACAGTCAACAGAAGCATGGATGTTAGATTCAGCAAGCTCTTTTCATGCTACACACAAAAAGGAGTGGTTCTCTTCGTACAAGTCAGGTGATTTTGGCAAAGCTTATTTAGGAGATGATAGGGGACACCCTGTTATTGGAATAGGCGAGATCAAGATCAAGACGCAAGACGGGGGTGAGCACGTGCTTCAAGGTCTTAAGCTTGTACCAAAGCTGCAAAGGAATCTAATTTCGCTTGGGGCTCTACATCGTGATGGTCTGTTATTCCGGACTGAGCCGGATGGAAAGACAATAAAAGTCATGGATGGAGATGAGAGTGTGATGATAGGAGAGAGAGAGGTATCAAATTTGTACAAGTTACAAGGGTGTTCCATTGCAGATGGAGTTATAGAAGATGGAGTTGCGGAGATAGCGGTGTTATCTTTGGACGGCGAGTCTAAGACGTTGGACTCGTCAGGTGGCTCTCCGTGAGCTACAAAGTCGACAACTCAAGTCCGGGTACATAGAGAATCGCGCATGACAACTTCAAGGTGGTGTAATATTCGTCAAGGTGGAGTTTGTTGGATATGTGTCGAATATTATGTATGAGTTGGTTACGATAGGACTTTGAGTTGTATTAGCGGTGAGGTGTAGAGTTTGTGTTGAGCTCTTTACCGGTCTCCTTATAAATATGAGGGGAGGACCGCTGTTGTAACCACGACAAAAACAACATATTGGGAAGAAGCGCCCGTAGTCATGCTCCGGGGATGTAGGCTTCGGCTGAACCTCGTTAACAAATATCGTGCCCCGCGTGTCGTCCGTGATCTTGCATCTATGCCTCTGGAGATCCGTCGTCGCTTCCGCGTGCATATTTTCTGACAGCTTTTATGAGAAAAATCCGAGACAAGGAGCCATGTAGGTCATTGTCCTAAAAGGAGTAGCAAAAAATACTCATGTGGCAGTACGTGAGTGGTATAAGTTGTAACAGGAAGACATGTTGTGATCCCTTTTTTAGATAATAGACATGTTGTGATCCTGACTTGTTCTCATCTTTGTTTTTGTGGCCAAGGAAAAATAATCAGTGCGAAGAAAAATTAGGAGGTTGCTGGTAAAGATTATTTCCAAAATTTTGGAAATATCATATTAAAACGTAAACAAATTTAAATGAAATTCAAATGAATTTGAATGATAAGAGAGAAATGTTTTTAATCAAGTCCACAGATAAAAACGAAGTTCCCGAATTTCGTCGAAAATTCGAAATCTTGCCAGATTTTTCTCCTTGTCTGTGGCAAACTTTTCTCCTTGAGCAGGGGCATGGGCATGGGCATGGGCAGGTTAGGCCAGGGTCACGGCGCAAGCAACCTGTCTCAAATACCGATTATGATGTTTCGTCAGTTGTGCGCAACTACATCCTGGTTGGTTGGAATTCCACTCTGACCTCTGATCCTACTTAGAAGGTGACAGTAGACCGTGGAAGTTGACTTGAACACCGAAGACCACTGCAAGCTCGTTAGAATACAAATGCACGAACCTCCTCTGTTGTTGGCAGAGAAAAACAAGGGAAATGGCTGCGCTAAAGATCCTCCTCCTGCTGTGGATCCTTACAGTTTGGTGTTTCCCCTTCCTCCCAACACAATCCACCGCAATGGAACCAGCTTCAACTTGGAGCAGAAACACAAGCAGCAGCCCCTGCATCCACCGTGAGCGGTATGCCCTTCTTGCCTTCAGGGCCAGCCTCACCGACCCCGACAACTACCTGTCATCATGGCATGGCGAGGACTGCTGCCAATGGAAAGGCGTACGCTGCAGAAACCGCACAGGTCACGTCGTGGAGCTCGCGCTCCACAGCTTGGAGGAAGTCAGTTCAAGCATCAGATTCCGAGAAGGTCAGATGAACTCATCCTTGCTGGCTAGTTTACGGTACTTGAGGAGCCTAGATCTTAGCGAAAATGACTTCAATGGCGCGCCTATCCCCCAATTCATTGGCTGTCTCGAGAACCTGAGGTATCTCGACCTCTCAAGTTCAAGTTTCGGGGGACAGGTGCCACCCCAGCTAGGTAACCTCTCCAAGTTGCTATACCTTGGTCTGACCACATCTGAGTTTGATGATTCACATCCTTACTCGACTGATCTTTCATGGCTGTCACGCCTCACAAAGTTACAATACTTAGATCTGAAAGGAATGAATCTTAGTACAATTAAAGACTGGACTCATGTTGTCAACAAGCTTCCTTCTCTTGTTACCCTATATCTACCCTCCTGCGGGCTCCGGAATGACATTCCATCACCAAAGCGTGCTAACCTTACATCACTTGAGAGTCTTGATCTGTCTGGTAACGAATTTATTAGCTCTTCTATTGGAGCCAAGAACTTATTTTGGGATCTACCTAGTCTCCTTCACCTTGATATTGAGAACTCTGGCCTCCAAGGATTGATTCCTGAACAGTTAGGAAACTCAACATTGATCAAGACATTGTATCTCAATAAAAATCACTTAGTTGGTACCATACCAAGAACCTTTAGTAGCCTACACAACTTGGAAGTGTTAGAACTCTCTGGAAATAACATTAGTGGACCTGTGTCAGTTTTATTGCAAAGACTGTCAGGAAATGGTCTGAGAGAGTTAACATTATTCGAGAACAGTCTGACAGGGAGCTTGCCGGATCAGTTGGGACATCTTAGCAATCTGACTACTCTTGATCTCAACAGTAACAGGCTTTCAGGAGAGTTACCTTTGGGGATAGGAGCACTCACTAAGTTGACAGAGCTACGTCTTGGTCAGAACAATTTTGATGGGACAATCACAGAATCCCATTTCGGAGCGCTGGCTAATTTAGAGGAACTAGAGTTATCTGACAACGAGTTAGCCATTGTGTTCCAACATAGCTGGGTTCCTCCGTTTAAACTCTTCACAGCTGAATTACAGTCTTGTAAGCTAGGGCCTAAATTTCCGGATTGGCTAAGATCACAAAATGGTATAGATCTTCTTGACATATCGAATACAAGTATAGCTGGTCTAATACCTCAGTGGTTTTGGATCACTTTTTCAGAGACTTCTCATTTGGTTTTGTCAAGAAATCAAATAAGTGGCATGCTATCGCCAACAATGTTCAGGAGAATGAAGGCAGAAACTATGAATTTCAGAAATAATCTTTTGGTAGGTTCCTTGCCAAAGCTTCCAAGGAAATTAACATCCTTGGACCTCTCAAAAAACAATTTATCAGGCTCTCTGCCGTCAGAAAATGGAGCTCCACGGTTAACAGTGCTTGTCCTTTTCAAAAATTCTATCTCTGGGAGAATTCCGTTCTACTTTTGTCAATTGAAAGAGTTATCTTTTCTGGACTTGTCAGAGAACCAACTACATGGGGCATTCCCCAATTGCGAGGAGAAACCAAAAGTAGTGAATTCACATAGGCTGAAGAATATTTCATCAAAAATTATGATGCTGAATTTGAACACCAACAACCTATCCGGAGAATTCCCAACATTTCTACGTAGATGTCAAGAACTAATTTTTCTTGACCTGTCCTATAATCAATTTTCTGGGATGATGCCCACATGGATAGGGGACAAATTACCCTCATTGGCATTTCTGAATTTGCGCTCAAATTTGTTTTTTGGCCACATTCCTGAACAACTTGTCAAGATGAAGGGGATTCAATATCTAGACTTGGCCTGCAACAACATTTCTGGGACAATACCAAAGTCACTTGCAAATTTGGTAGCTATGGCCCTTGCTCCTCAACGTAATAGTACACTTTCAGATATTGTTGACTTGCGCTGGATCATCTATAACAGTAACGCGATTTCTTACACTGATAGTTCATTGGTGATCATGAAAGGGCAACAGCTTGAATTTACTAGCGGACTCATATACATGGTAAATTTTGATCTGTCATGCAACATTTTGACAGGGCCTATTCCTGAAGAAATCGGTAAGCTTGCTGCATTGAAGAACTTGAATCTGTCATGGAATCATCTAAACGGAACAATACCTGTGAGTATTGGTGGCGTACGTTCACTGGAATCACTTGACCTGTCACATAATGAATTTGGCGGAGAGATCCCAGCAAGCTTATCAGATCTGTCATTGTTGAGTCGCTTGAATTTGTCCTATAATAATCTAACAGGGAGAATACCATCGGGGAATCAGCTGCAAACGCTTATGGACCAACAATCTATCTACATTGGCAATCCAGGTCTGTGTGGTCCTCCTCTCTCCAAAAATTGTTCAGAAACGAATTCCACTGCAGCAACCCCAGAAGGGCACGAAGATGGAGGCGAAGGGATCTTGTTCCTTTCTCTCGGCATGGTTTCTGGATATGTAAGCGGCCTCTGGATAGTGTTCTGCACCTTCCTCTTCAAGGCTAAATGGAGATTTGCTTGGTTCGCAACCTACGACTGGTTGTATGATTGGGTCCATGTGCGAGTAGCTGTTGCCTGGGCTTCGTTGACAAGGAGAATGTGTGGTACCTGAGACTATAATCAGCTGGCTCTTTCTTGCTCCTCTTTATATGATGTTGGGTTTTAAGTATGTATGATCTTTGAATAATGTGATTTCACTAGTAAGTGGCCTGGTATTAGTCTTGTATCAACATTTTTTTAGTGTGTGTGTGTGTGTGTGGGGGGGGGGGGGGGGGGGGGGGGGGCGTGCAGAGATGGCGCTTCATTGTGTAGCAGCTTCAGCAGGTGTCTTGCCCCAGCATATCGTGTCCCCATAATTTAGCTTGCTCTTTTATGCCCTGAAGTACCTGCTGCTCAGAATCCTGCGCGATCGCTCCTTTCAAATTTGCCAGCAGACCAGACCTGAGACCCTTCCTTTTGTCGTTGGACCCTGTTGCCAGATGCATGAACCAAGTCTGCATGTCCCCGTGCTGTTGCCAATGACATGGATAAAACAGCGGTTCCTGGATCCACGCCGACACTCCAGTCCGGATTTCCCTTGACGTCGGGCATTCAACAAACTGATGACAGCACGGGGACATCACTGCTGCAACTGTATTCCACCTACTTCTGGAAGATTAGGAAAACCTTGCTGCAGTCGCCGTCCCGAGCATGCCTATTGAATATAGCATTCCACGAGCACTTAGTGTCCATGAGACATCACTCTGAAGGTGAAGCAGCAATGCTTCTCTCAGCGAGGCTTGACTCTCCACAACCCACGGCTCATGTATAGCGTTGACGGGAGAGGAAACCAGCAGAGGGGCCATGAACTCGTGCAAATCCTGCTGCAAATGCCACTCTACCATGCACCTGACATGTAACCTCTATGTATTCTCTGAGCAAAGCAGGCTCAAGGCTCCTCGTTGGCTTCGTCCAGGTGGCCAAGTTCCCTTGGCGGCTTTCCGTCAAACACATTCCAGGCATCGGCCAACCAAGCCGCGCTTACAGGACGTATTCTGAGCTGTTGAGCATGGGGCAGGGAGTCCTGGGGATGATGTTCCGGCTCGAAACGGAGAGTAGGAGACTAGAAGGCGCGAGGGACACCTAGCCGCAGCAGAGCGCGCTGTGCACTCCAGCGCCAGGGGACTGGAGCTTGTCGCGTGGGAGTGGGCGTCGCCGTCGGCGATCATCGGATTGCACCGCAAAGCAAGTGGAGAGGATTGGGAAGGCGCCGGCCGGCGGGGGTACTGCCGGGGTGTGGTGTAGGTCAGAGGGAAGAAGCTAGAAAACGTATACCTAAGAATACGCCTTCCGGTAAGAAACATTACACAGTGGTGTAGATCTGAAAGAAACTTCGGCAACAGCCGCATCACTTGCTTCCAGCTGTGCAGTTCTGGATCCAACTACGCAACTACTCCCTCTTCATCTTTTTGTTTGATGTTCGGACATGGATAGTTAGTTTATTTTTAGTTCATTTTCTTGTAAGAAACGTTAATTAAAAAGATAAGGAGGGAGTAGTAAAATATTTAAACAGCTACACATCACGAGGCATCTTCGCGATCCAGCAGACGACTAAATCCATAACAAAAATGATCAACGAATAAACAGGTACACATGGGCGCGTGCACACGTCACAACTCAGACGAAGTTAAGCACAACAACGGTACACAGGAAATGTTAAAATTTTCGTTGGTTTCAACTAGTTCCGTGGGGTAACAGCAAAAGTACACTTCTAGTACAGAAATTCACGATGCAGATCTACGTTTTGAAGTCTCTCTAACATATCACGAGGAACAAAATACATCATAATTGCTCATCTGTCAAGTTAACTAACAGTTACTACTATATCCGAAAGCCAAGTCGGAGTCCAGACCTTCTGTTGCAGATTATTATCCTAGCCACTCCCATACATAATCACCGAGCATAAACTGAACTAACGTACTGCACGACATCACTGAGAAACGGCTTCAGGAACAACAAGACTGGTCAACGCTCCAAAGAGGCAGTAGTCCAAGAAACTCTCCCAAGTAAGCATTAGCGGGTGACCTTGCTTCTATGAATCAGTCCGTTTCTTCCATCTCGTCATCAGAGTGCGGATTCTCTACCTCGCTGCCACTGCTCATGCCATTAGCTGCAGGCATGAAGTAGTCCTTGACTGAGCTGTCTTCAACCTTGTACTTCACAAACTTCACTGCTGTTGCGTCTTCGTTTTCGCAACCCTTCCTTTTCCGTATGCCATTAGCTGCCGCCTTCATTGACTGAGCAGCAGTCATGAAAGCATTATCTGCAGTCTGCATCTCCACAGCTTCTTCATCCTCACTTGATCTGGAATCCATAACCTCCCCACTTCTCTGCTTATCAATGAAGAAAAGTTCCGCATCTGAATGGAACATCCTGCTCCCATAGCCATTCTTGACCTCATCATTAGCAAGCCTTCCCTTGATCCAAGAACCTTTATCTCCAAACACTTTAAGCCCCTTATCTTCAAGGTCGACAAGCCACTCTGCGAAAATGAAACATGCACAGTTTTACACCACTCCATAAGGCATAACTTGAAATCAATAAGATCGTTTCATATCTGCACATACTGAGAAGAGCTTGAGGTGTGTTAGCAACTGGTTTGCTAAGTTGGTTAAAGCCAGTTTGACGAGTAGCCCACTTGATGAGATATCTGGGAACATTTGAAGTTGAAAATGCATTGATAAAAGTTATTGCTCTCCCTTGATCACCTTTGCTCCTATAAGAAGAAACAACATTAGAAGAAATCTTCAAGACCAGCTAAGTTTTGATTCCACTAACTATTTTCACCTGGCTTCATTGATCGCGTCGTATGTAATAATCAATCTTGATACAAACTTATGCAAAAGGGAACTATCAGCTTGATCAACCCCAGCTTCGTTGTTAATGAAAGAATAATCCACCAGTATCAGAGCATCATAAAGGACATCTCTCACCAAGATTTCATCAGCAGCACTCTGAGTTAGGCACCAAAAACCAAACATAACAAAGGTAAGTTGAATAAAGAACACAATAATGCCACTAACGCAACTCAGATTTTGTACACAAACAGTTTCCACTCCATTATTGTGAATGATACCACAAGAGTAATCATTACATACTGAACAAGTAGGGAACAAGGGCACTACGATATATAAAAATTCATGTAATTTGAGAATTATAGAAAATAGCTCCCTGTGAACTACATTGAGAGCGTAAACCTAACATGGCCTGAATCATAAATAAAACTAACAAGGATAACTGGTAATACGACCCCTGGTTTGCCGGTTCCACACTAACAAGATGACTATACCTAGTGACTGCTCAGAAACAAATGTAAATAAGAAGATGATATGCAGATTAGACTTAAACCTGTTTGCATAACACAAAGATGGGTACAAGTCCAACCCAAGTCATGCTCCTTGGGAATATTGACATCAAATGGTACAGTAACACCAGCTTTGCAAAATACGACAGTAACAACTCTTCTCTTTAGTTTCCACAACTTAGGGAAGAAGCCTGAGTTCAAGCTCAATTGAAATACAAAGCAACAAGTTGCACAGTTCTTATCTGACAAAGGTAATCCATGCAAATTAACTAGTTCACAAAGAATGATGACTGGCATTTCTAAATTGAAGGCATGAGTTTATCAAGAGAGATGCTATGTTTCTACTGTTTCATACAAATACTTGAGATACATTGTGAACGGTAGATTACTTCCAGGAGCCTAACAACTTTATTGATGAGTTGATAATGCATAGTAATCCTAGCTGGCAAAGGCAGGAGCTACATGTCGAGAGTCAAAAACACGTACCAATAGTGAATAAACAGGCAGGGGACGGTTCAAGAGCATGTTCAGCAGGACCCCTGCTAGATCCAAAGGCAAACATGCTATCACAACCTTGACTTGCTACAACTATAAAGTGCTACAAGGAACAAGAAGAACTGGACTATCATCCACTCACCGAAGAATTGCTGGTTCTGGAAGACAGGGATGGAGCTGACCACCCAGATTCTGAGCTCCTTCCGCAGCTCGTCACGGGGCACCCCTGTTGCATTTTGCACCTTGAGGCAGAGCCTGAGCAGGAACACCTCAGCCACCACCACTCCTGCGAGGTACTCGACGCTGCAGCCTTCCTTCATAAGCTCCTGCCTCGCCTCCTCCCCGGCGAGGGGGAACAACACCTGGAAGGGACACCTGTCCCTGGAGTGCCGCACGCTCCACACCTTAACAAGCTCTCCGAAAGTCGGCAGCAGCCTCCCGGTGTCTGCGCCGGCGCGGGAGTCATCGGCGGAGGCGATGCGGCTGCTGCAGATGCTGATGTAGCTGAGCACGGCCTCGACGAGGGCCTCTGTCTCCCTGCGCGGCTTGTCGGAGTGGTAGAGCTCGGAGACGGCGGGCGCCAGGAGCGCGAGCGGCTTGGCGGCGGTGGGTGAGGAAGCGGTGAAGGCGGAGAGGAGCTGGAGCAGGGAGCGGAGGTCGCCAGGGTGGTCGTGGAAGGTGAGCGCGGAGAAGAACCAGACGGCCTCGAGCGGCGGGTCCGGGTAGGCGCTGAGGACGCGGGAAAAGACGCGCTGGAAGTTGGTGAGGTCTGCGGCGCCCGGGGCCGGGGCGGCGGACACGGCGGCGAGGAAGCCGGAGGCGGAGTCGCGGAGGAGGGACTCGAAGCTGGAGAAGCAGAAGGCGGTGCCCATAGAGGGGAAGTCCACCACGATGGAGCCGGCGGCCATGGCGCGCGGTTCCGGGGGCAGATTCGTTGCCGAAACCCTAACCCTAGTTTCGGGGAAGGGGCGGTGAGAAATGGAGGTCGAGGGGTTTGGTCGGGAGTGGGGGTTTGGGTTCAAAATGGAAATGGAATGGTCGGGGAGTTGGGGCTCGCGGTCGTGGGTGGTTTTTGAAGACGGGAGGGGCGGGCCGGGTGACACTGATCATTTGTCCCTAGCTGCCAGTGACTGTTGAGGACCTGCGGGAGATGGCTTATTGGGTTCGACTGGACTTCACTGGTTTTCAGTTCCATTTTAGAAACTGGGCTATATTTATTGTTGAATAGGGCCATAACTCCTGGGCTTGATTGGGCTGGGTTAAAAGAGAAAATAAAGCCTTCCACTCTCCTAAGGAAATGCAAATAGGGCCTGCTACAGAAACTTGCACTGTTTTATTTCATAATAATTCCGTGAAATAACCTTTGCACTTTGCAAAGCTGAGACCACGATGGGTAGGACTTGCACTGTTTTATTTCATAATAATTCCGTGAAATACGCTTTGCACTTCGCAAAGCTGAGACCACGATGGGTAGGATGCAGATGATTAAATAAAGGGTTTATTGTGTTTTTACCCCTAGTTGTAACTCTAATTGTGATTTTACCCTTGAAAATTAGGGTTTGTGATTTTACCCCTACTTTTTCAAAATGAAGTCACCGTTTACCCTCCATTTCTAACACCGTTAAATCTGATTAGATTAAATGATTTAATAAAATTAAATAAACAAATGACAAATAAAAAAAGTCAAAACTATTCAACTTTGTTTTAATTTATGCAAGGAAGCTTTTTGGAAGATAAATATCAGAATTACTGATTTTTTTGAAATCTTGAATTCAATTCAAAAAAAATTTTAGAAAGTTTAAAACAAACAAATTTAAGTGAAATTCAAAAAATTAAATGATATTCAGATTTTTCGAAATTTCAAATTCTAATTTAAATTTCCAAAAAATATTCCAATTTTCAATTTTTTGTTTTAAAGTAAAATTTTTAGAATTTCAAAATTCAAATTTTTAGAATTTCAAATATAAAATTTTTAGACTTAGATGAATTCAAAATAATTTATCAAATTATAAATTTCACATCCAAACAAATTTTCAATGAAATATATCTTGTTCTGTAATACTACTAAATACATATTCAATAAGTTAACATGATAAGGATATTTCTGTCTTTTTCTCTCATATCTAACACCGTTAACTATTCTTAACAGAGTAGAGGTAGAATTTTGTTTCATTTCAAAAAACAGGGATAAAATCACAAACCCTAAATTTGAAGGATAAAATCACAATTAGACTTACAAATAAGGGTATAAACACAATAGCCCCTTAAATAAAAAGATACAATGACCGTATGATGCATATTTAAAGAATAGAAATAACTGATTGCACGATTCCACCGTAATACATATTGCATATTAGTTGTTGTTTCATGAGTATGACACTGGTCGTACTGACCTCGTCATATTTTTGTTTAGAAAATGTTCGTATAGCGTCGTTGACGATACGACAATGACTTCCCTTGAAATAATTGTACTCGATAGCGAGGTTTAAAAAAAAATAGTTGCAGAGTTGAGCTAGCTGCAAATCTTCAATCACATACGCCAGCTATTTATTCAGATAACTAAAAATCTATACACAATCCGTTTTTAAATTATTATCACTTGAACAAAAAATATTTTAACTTCAAACTATATTTATTATCCTAATGATATTCATTTAAGAACAAAGTTAGGGATGGCAATTGTACCCGCGGGTATGGGTACCCGTCGGGTATTTTACCCGACGGGTACGGGTACATTTTTTTACCCGCGGGTACAACCCGTACCCGACCCGACATATTTCGGGTACGGGTATGATTTTTCACCCACGGGTATCCGACGGGTTACCCGGTTTCTTAAATCCAGGCCCAAGAAATATAACTCGGCCCATTAAACAAACCCTAACCCATCTTCTGGTACCCTCATTTGAAGATGCATTTGAATGAATTATTATAGTTGCAGTTAGCTTCTTCCTCCTTGAAATAGCTTAATTAATTCCTAAGATATGTAGTTAAGGTGAATGGTGTTTGTTTGTATGGTGTATATCGTATGGTTGAATTAGCTGCTGAAAATTGAAATTTGATATGTTATTTAAGTTGTTTAGCATTTAAATTATGATTTATGAATTTTTTTGTTATGTTTGGTCATACCCGACGGGTACCCGAAACCCGCCCGAAAACCGTTGGGTATGGGTACTGAAAGCATCTAGGCCCCCTATGAAGTACGGTTTCGGTGATTAATGACAACCATTGAACTTTACTAATGAATTTGTGAATGCAAGGTCCCCACAATCACTCATAAAATGAAATGAATATGTCATTGGAGACACATATACAATCAACCTTTGAGATAAAATCAATGAGATAAAGACAAGAAGTGAAAGCTCTCATGTCTAAGTCACTCAACCATAAGTTGACAACATACAATGCTTGAAGATCATCAGAGAGCCTTGTGGAACAAATGTCTAAGAGGTCATCTGGGCAAGACACAAAAGTTTCACTCAAAACAACTCGAAGCAAACAAAATCAACTCACCGGATCAACCTATGATTTCAGAAATGTACACATCGGTCGAGTTGGTTCAACTGAAGAAGAAGACCTCAGACAAATGTACTCACCGGATCATCCGATGTGAGTGGCTCAGTGACATCGGTCCATCAGTACAGTTTGCAATACCATTGGACCAAGTGAAGCACCGGATCATCCGATGTGCATACTTACACACATCGGTCGATCACTCCAGTAAGCATCAAGTTCAAGCAAATTCTGGAGGAAGAGCCACCGGATCATCCGATGAGAAGACAGGGGCAACATCGGTCTAACAACGGTCATATCTGACACAATGACGTCAGCCAAAGTAATTAGACTAATGATAACTAAAGGGGAGACATTGGATCATCCGGTGTTCACAGTAAAGTTCTGTCAGCCTACTTTTCCAACGGCTATTTCGGGGAGGCTGGCTATAAATACCCCCTAACCCTGTCATTTCGTTAAGTCTTGATCACCTGAAGCTATCCACACATCCACAAGTGTTCAAGGCCAAGAGCAATCACTTCCACACTATTTTGATCATTTCTACACCAAGGTTTAGGCTAGAACTAGCTAGAGAGAGCTTGAGTGCCACCATTCTGGGTGAGTGGACTCTCTAGGTTAGTGTGAGAGCCTCAAGGGAGTGCCCTTGGTGTTGTAATCGCGAAGAGACTTCTGGAGCTTACCAAGGCGTGTGTGGAAGCCTGGAAGGTCGAAGTTGTACAAGGCTTGAGCTCCACCTTGCCAAGGAGGCGAACGGAGAAAAATAGTGAAGACCCCTCGTCTTGGTGACGTGGGAGTGGCAAAACCCTTTGGTGGGTGCCACAACGTGGATGTAGTAAGATCTTCACGATCTTGCTGAACCACGGGATAAATCCTTGTCTACTCGGGAGTTTGCATCCCTCTCCTCCCTTTACTTTTATGCATTTTATATTCCGCAAAGTTTCTATCTACTAGAATGCATAGTTAGTCACGTAGGGAATTGGGCTTTAGAAATTAAGTTTCAATTGCTTAGAATTTTTCGAAGAAAGCCCAATTCATCCCCCCTCTTGGGCATTCGGTCGTTACAATTGGTATCAAAGCAAGGTTGCTCATAGGATCATTCTAGCTTCACCGCTAGAGAGCTAAAATGGCCAAGGTTGGGGGTTCGGTTCCTATCTTCGAGGGCAAGAACTTTGCCTATTGGAAAGCACGCATGCGCGCTTACCTTGAGGCTATTGCCCCCGAAGTTTGGGAAGCGACCCACGCGGGGTTTGGAGAACATAATTATGTTGGTGATCAACTAAAATGGGATGCTAAAGCTAGGAATGCAATCTATGAATGTATTAGTCAAGATGTGTTTTCTAGGATTGCTAGCAAGGAAAAGGCTTGTGAAATTTGGGCTTGCTTAATTGATATTCATGAGGGCTCTTCTCGTGTCAAAGAACTAAAATATCATATGCTTAAAGCCAAGTATGATGAATTTAAAATGCTTCCTCATGAAAATGTCAATGAGATGTTCTCTCGATTAAATGTACTTATTGAAGAAATAAATTATCTTGACATTGCTTCTCTTGGTAAGCGACTCATCAACCGCAATATCCTCATGCTCCTTCCCAAGCCAAAGTACAACATCATCAACTCCATGCTCCAAAAAGAGTCACTTGACCACATTGAAGTTTCGGAGCTCATTGGAGAAATACACGCTCATGAGATGAGTGTACTTGGGATGATGGAGCAATCATCATCAAAGACCATTGCTCTAAAGGCTTCCACCAAGAAAACAAGCCTCAAGAAGAAGAAGGTGGTTGAGCCTAGCTCAAGTGAAGAAGAACAAGCATCAAGTGAAGATGATGATGATGAGCTTGCATTAATGATGAGAAAGTTCTCACGCTTGAACTCCAAGATTACCAAGAAGGGGTACACCTTTGATCCCAAGAAGAAAGCATTTCTACCAAGGAGAGATGATCGCAAGACTTGCTACAATTGTGGTGATCAAGGCCACATCTCCTATGATTGTCCAAAATCGGACAAAAGAAGAGAGAACTACAAAGGCAAGCATCGCAAGCTTGAAGGAAGCGATGATGATGAAGAAGAAGCCAAACCAAAGCCAAGATCCTTTGGGAAGAAGAAACATGACAAGGGCAAGAAGGCAAGACTCTTCCCAAAGAAGAGAAATGGCCCACAAAAAGTGTTCATGTGTGAGGCAAATGAATGGGTCACCGATGAAGAAACAAGTGATGAAGAGAGTGAAGAGGAAGAAGAAAGCTTGGCCGGCCTCGCCATCGCCAACAATGATGATGCACCTCTTCATCCACCGCCCATGTGCCTCATGGCTAAAGGTAACACCAAGGTATGTGATGACTCTAGCGATGATGAGCTTTCCCCCGATGATTTAACTTCGTTGATAAATGAATATCATACTATCATTAAGAGGGAAAAGAGTAAGGTTAAAGTGCTTGAAGAAACTCGTGCTAAACTTGAGAGTACTAACCTTGATTTACTTGACAAGTATGAAAGCATACTCAAAGAGCATGACACGCTCAAATCCTATGTCAAGCAAATTGAGGAAGAAAAGGCTAAAATTAAGATAGATAATCATGAACTTGACTTAGCACACCAAACACTCTTGGAAGAGCACAACAAGTTAATACAAGAACATCAAACACTTAACCTTGCTCATGACATGCTTGATCAAGAGTTGAAAGATATGAAGAAGCAAACCCTTAATGATAAGATATCCATTACTTCTCATGCCACTAATACTTTGCACAAGTCTTTGCCTATGAAAGCTAATGCTAGGGAGAAGGACTTGTTGGAAGAAATTGAGAGTCTCCGCACTAGTGTGGCTAGACTTTCAAAAGGAGAAGTCAAGCACAAGGAAATTCTCTTCCAACAAGCAAAGGCCTTCAACAAGAGAGGACTTGGATCCTTCCCGGTGCCTAACAAAGGAAAGGTGCTCTCACCGGAGCTAAGAACAAGCTTCATCAAGGAAGTTGGTTCTTATTGTCAACATTGTGAGGTCACCGGTCACCACACAAGGGAGTGTCCTCTTCCTAACCGACCTTCTCCTAAATTGCCTACTAACTATAAATCTATTTCAATGATCATTATTATCTCTTAAGTAAAGTAGGTGGCAAGGTGAAGGCTAGATTCATTGACAAAGACATGAAGGGCATGAAGGGGAAGCTCCCCAAGCAACTTTGGGTTACAAAAACACTTGTATCACACATCCAAGGACCTAAGTTGGCTTGGGTGCCTAAAGTCAAAAATTGAATTCATGTGTGTAGGTGAACTACAAAGCCAGAGGAAAGCATTGGGTACTCGATAGCGGGTGCACTCAACATATGACCGGCAATGATGGTATGTTCACCACCATAGAAAACCCCGACAATCATGAACAAGTCACCTTTGGTGATAACTCTAAGGGAAAGGTAATTGGGTTAGGTAAAATTTCTATTTCTAATGATTTGTCCATTTTTAATGTGTTGTACGTTAAGTCACTAAGCTTCAATTTACTTTCTATTGCACAACTATGTGATCTGGACTAACGTGCACATTTAGCAAAAATGATGTTGTTGTGAGTAGTGAAACTAGCCAAGACATAGTCTTCAAAGGATTCCGGCATGAACATCTCTACCTAGTGGACTTCGCCAACAAGAATGCTAGCTTGACCACTTGTCTTTTCACTAAGACAAGTTTGGGATGGCTATGGCACCGACGCATAGCACACATTGGAATGAGCAAACTCAAGAAGTCATTCAAGCTTGGGATGGTGACCGGCGTGAAGGATGTCACATTTGAGAAGAACAAGCTTTGTAGCGCTTGTCAAGCCGGGAAGCAAGTTGCTTCACACCACCCAATGAAGACAATGGTGTCAACCTCCAAGCAACTTGAACTACTCCACATGGACCTCTTCGGACCGTCCACATATCAAAGCCTTGGCGGTAACCTCTATTGTCTCATTATTGTTGATGACTATTCTCGCTATGCTTGGACTCTATTTCTAGGTAACAAGAGTGAGACTCCGGAAGTGTTCAAGACCTTCGCCAACCGCGCTCAAAGGGAATTTCAACTTCCTATCATCAAGGTCCGGAGTGACAACGGCACCGAATTCAAAAACTACAACATTGGGGAGTGGTGTGACCGTGAAGGAGTAAAACATGAGTTTTCGGCCACATACACCCCCCAACAAAACGGTGTCGTCGAAAGTAAGAACAAGACACTCATCACTCTTGCAGGAGCAATGCTTGATCAACACGGCGTCGGAGAAGTTTTGGGCCGAAGCGATCAACACGACGTGCCATGCCGCAAATAGGGTCTACCTACATCGCCTACTTCAAAAGACCCCGTACGAGCTTCTCGTTGGGAGAAAGCCCAACATCTCCTACTTTCGAGTCTTTGGATGCAAGTGCTACATCTACCGCAAGAAAAGGCTCGGTAAGTTTGAAAGAAGATGTGATGTTGGTATATTTCTTGGTTATGCATCAAACTCAAAAGCACATCGAGTATTCAACCAAACCTTCGGTTTAGTTGAAGAAAGTTGTGATGTTGAGTTTGATGAATCTAATGGCTCCCAAGAGGAGAGTTTTGGTCATGATGAAATTGATGATGAGCCTCTACGAGAAGCCATGAAGAACATGACCATTGGAGACATCAAGCCGGAAGTTGAGGAGAGCCATGATCAAGGGGGAGCTTCAAGTTCCAACAGCAACATCTCTATGGCGCCTCAAGTTGACGAAGAAGAGAAGGATGATCTATTGCCGACTCAAGACCCACAAGCACAACAACATCAAGAAGAAGAAGAAGAAGAAGTCCATGATCAAGTCCAACCACAAGAGAAGCAACACACATCACCTTCGCCAAGTGCTTCACAACCGCTTATGAGGCATGGACGCATCTCCAAGGCGCATCCAGTGGATCAAATCATTGGAAGTCCGTCAAGGTGTGTAAGTACACGTTCTCGCCACGTTGCTTCGTTTTGTGAGCACTACTCTTTTGTTTCGTGTGTAGAACCCACTCACATTGAGGAAGCGCTCCAAGACCCAAATTGGGTGATGGTCATGCAAGAAGAACTCAAAAACTTCATCCGCAATGAAGTTTGGGTGTTGGAGGAGCGACCCAAGGACAAGAATGTCATCGGAACAAAGTGGGTGTACCGCAACAAACAAGATGAGAATGGCGTTGTGGTCCGCAACAAGGCAAGACTTGTGGCCAAAGAGTTCTCGCAAGTTGAAGGACTAGATTTTGGGGAGACGTTTGCCCCGGTCGCCCGACTAGAAGCCATCCGTATACTTTTTGCCTTTGCTTCACATCATAGTATTAGACTTTATCAAATGGATGTGAAAAGTGCCTTTCTCAATGGTTACATTAACGAGCTTGTTTATGTTGAACAACCTCCCGGGTTTGAGGATCCGAGGAATCCTAATCATGTGTATAGGTTGCGCAAGGCGCTCTACGGGCTCAAGCAAGCACCTAGGGCATGGTATGAACGACTAAGGGATTTCCTCATCATGCAAGGATTCAAGATTGGGAGGGTGGACACCACACGCTTCACCAAGGACATCAACGGAGATTTGTTCATTTGTCAAATTTATGTTGATGATATTATTTTTGGTTCAACTAACGAAGCTTTTAGCCATGAGTTTGGCAAAATGATGTCTAGGGAATTCGAGATGTCAATGATTGGAGAGCTCAACTTCTTCCTTGGATTTCAAATCAAGCAACTTCAAGAGGGGACCTTCGTCTATCAAGAGAAGTACACCAAGGACCTCTTGAAGAAATTTGAGATGGGAGATTGTAGCACAAGAAGCACTCCAATGGCAACCAATTGTCATCTCGACGCGGATAAGGACGGTAAACCTATTGATCAATCTAACTACCGTTCTATGATTGGTTCATTGCTTTACCTTACCGCATCTAGGCCCGATATCATGTTTAGTGTATGCTTGTGTGCTCGCTTTCAAGCGGCACCTAAAGAATCGCATAGGAAGGCGGTCTTTAGGATACTTAGGTATCTTAAGCATACTCCTAGTGTGGCCTTGTGGTACCCTAAAGGTGCAAAATTCCAACTTGTGGGATACTCAGATTCGGACTTTGCCGGATGCCGCGTAGATCGCAAGAGTACCTACGGTGGGTGCCACTTTCTTGGGCGTTCCCTAGTTTCTTGGTCAAGCAAGAAGCAAAATTTCGTCGCCTTGTCCACGGCGGAAGCGGAATACATTGTGGCCGGTGCATGTTGTGCCCAAATTCTTTATATGAAACAAACCCTCTTGGACTTTGGTGTTAAACTTGGTTGTGTGCCTCTCCTTTGTGACAATGAAAGTGCGGTTAAGATAGCTAAAAACCCCGTTCAACTCTCCCGCACTAAGCACATTGATATTCGCCATCATTTCTTAAGGGACCATGAAGCTAAGGGAGACATCTCTTTGAGAGGTGTTAGGTCCGAAGAACAATTGGCGGATATCTTCACTAAACCACTTGATGAGAAAACTTTTTCTAGGCTAAGAAGTGAATTAAATGTGCTAGATGCAGCAAACGTCATGTAAGAATTCATATCATATAGGTCTTGCCTAACTCTCAAAGGATAGGGGTGAGCAAGGGTTAGCTTGGGATGGTGGTTCTTTTGGGTTTCCCAAGGCTTGGAGAGTAGCTCTCCCTGAGGAAGCCTTTGAAAGGTTCAAACTTGGCAAGATAGATTTACTTTATGTCTTGCATGCCATATAGATTTACTATTTCTTGCATTATAAAATGGTTGGCATTGCATACGGTAGATTGTCACAAAGGGGAACCCACCTCATGAGAAAGAGACTTGTTTGAAATGCAATATCTCAACTCATATAAGGTGGAAAGAACAAAATATTAGGTGTGTTAATGCCTAGAGGAACATGCTTCAAAGAGATAGAAGTCTTCATACTCTACCTCACAAAGCATGGGCCTTACATTTTATTTGGATATTTTCCTCCTATTTTTCTCGGTGTTCCATTTGCTTTAAGGATTAGCCAAGCTATTGGCATATTAGCGTCTTTTTTGAGGGGTAAGGGGTTGCCCAGAAAGTCCTAAGACATGTGTTTCTCTTTGCTTGGTTGTTTGGTCAAAGGACATATATGGGATGTTATTGTACTGTAGTCATCAGATTATCCGATGCCTAGGTCAATCCCTCATCGGACCAATAGGTGTTCAATCTTCAAGGGCTAGTTCAGTCAGAATCTCAAATGATCTGACGAGTTCATTCTGAAAAACGTCGGTCCATCCGGTGTTCACAATTCTGGAGTTGTGGTCAATTCCACCGATGTTACTTCCTCCCACGTCGGACCATCCGGTGTCAACATCCCTCTTTTGAACACCCTTACTATGTCATTCGACCGATGATCCAAACCCTAAATGTCGGTCCATCCGATGTCAACAGCAATTTTTGAATATCCTTACTGTGGCATTCGACCGATGTTCATCCCATCTAACATCGGTCCATCCGGTGTTAAAAATTTGGCTAGGGTTTGGGACCCACTATTTAAACCGGCCGTACCCCCCTTGCCTTTCTCTCTCCCGATCCCGACGCCGCCACCGCCAACTCTCACGCGCCGCCACCTCCACCGTCGCCGATCGCCGCCGCCGCCGCCCACAGGCCGCCGCCGCCGCCGTCTTCGGCCGCCGCCATCTCCACAGCGCCGCCGCCGCTCGCCGCACCGCCGCCTCCACCCTCGCGCCGCTCGCCGCACCATCCATTCACCGCACACCAGCGCTGCCGCCTCCATCCACGCGCCTCTTCACCCCAGCCACCGCCGCCGCTTCACCTTGCCATCGCAGCGCCTCCACCCAAGCGACGCCGCCATCTCCGGTCACCACCCCGTTGCTAGGGTTTCCCGGCCCGTTGATCTCCACGTCCCATCGTCAACTTCGTGCAATCGCGTGATCGCAATGGCCCGCGACAAGAAGAACAAGGGGAAGGCTATTGCGGAGCCGGCCGCAAAGAAGCAAAAACTATCAAAGGAGGAGAAGAAGGCTTTGATGGCCGCTCGTGCCGCTGAGGAGCGTGAGCGTGGCCGAGGAGGGTCGCTAAGGATCCACGAGGCTCATCCGAGGCAGCCTCCCGTGATCGACGACTCCGAGGCCGAAGAGGAGCCGGTTGAGCCTCTCGTCCGCCGGTGCTCAGCCTGGACACGTGGGGGTCACACCGATGCTGCTCCTCGTGCGAGACCGACGGCTGCCGACCGTCGTGAGGACAGGGAGGCCCAGCGTGCTATCTACGAGATGGACACCACTGTCCACGTCGCTGAAGGAGTCCGGTTGACCGACTACCGGAAGATGAAGGTCAAGCAGCTTCGCAAGCTCAGATGGAATATGTTGCTTGAGGAGTGGTACCCGCAGCCCCGGGAAGCTTTGGTGGATAGTCGCTTCTGGACTATCACCCAGGCGTCTCTCTACGAGACCTACAGGCGTCGAGGGCACAAGCTGTTTCAACACAACTATCTGGATTGGGGACAACTGGCTTTGGTAGCAGAGACGGAGATCCGTCCTTACTTTGAGAGGTACCGAGGCTTGGTGGAGCTGATGGCATATGAGCGGAGTGCCTATGTGGAAGATTGGGTTCGCGCCTTCTACGCCACCCTCTATGTCTCTGAGGGCAGAAGGTCAATTGACTTCATGTTCATGGGTCAGCACTACCACCTGACGAGACAAACACTGGGACAGTTGCTTGGAGTAGACTTGCACGACACCAGCGTACATGAGAGGGTCTACGGTCAGGCAGATCCACCGAGGAGGCCGCTCACTGGAGGTGTGGCACCGCCGCTGGAGGAGATACGTTCTTTGTTCGGTCCTACTTTCTCTCCTGACCAGCCGAGAGTTCCAGCCCTGTTGACTCCAGCTACACGCACAGTGCACCTCGCCTTGCGCCGCACGCTCCTGTCGAGGTCTGGTTATTTGGAGGGGTTCACCAGCTTGCAGCAGACTCTCCTGTTCTACATCATGAACGGGATGGAGTTCGACATCGTGGACGTCCTCATATGCGAGATGGAGGATGTGATCACTGACGGTGTGGGCATGATGAGGCAGCTAGTATATGGGCACTGGATCAGCTACCTGCTCACTATGATGGTTCCCGAGGGGTCCGCCGTGCACGACCGTCTCTCTGACGAGAGTGTGACACGGTTCGGACACAACCGTGCCCCGGCTCCTGGAGACCGCCGCCTTGGCCGTCCAGTTGAGCGTCAGGTCAGGGCCCGACTGTCTGAGGAGGACTGGTCTGACCTAGAGAAGGAGGATGAGAGGCTTGCCGAGGCTGAGGCACAGGGGGAGGACCTGGAGCATATCTGGTCTGAGAGCGACACCGACGACAGTGTCGAGGAGTACTTCCCTCCTCCGCCCTCTCCGAGGCAGCACGACGCAGAGGCTGGAGGCTCCACAGTTTCACCACCTACTCCACCTCCCGTCACTGAGGCGCGGGTCATGCAGCCGTCAGAGCTGACGTCGCTTCTCCAGCAGATGGTTGAGCAGCAGCGTCTGGACAGGTTGGCAGCCGAGCAGGCCCGAGTGGAGCAGGCTACCCGTCTCCTTGAGCTCCAGCAGCAGCAGCAGGAGATGCAGCGTCAGATTGCCCGTGAGAGGCGTGAAGACACTGACAAGCTGACAGGGCTCATCGACCAGATGCACCAGCGCACCCTCGACCAGCAGCAGCAGACGCAGCAGGCGATGATGGGCATCCTGGGGTTGATCACCAACCTCTACACCCAGACCGGGATTGCCCTCCTGTCGCAGCTGCCAGGAGTCGCTCCACCACCTCCAGTCTTGGCTCCATCTGCCGCTCCAGTGGCCCCAGTACCTTCTACACCGATTCCCTCCTTCAGTATGTCTCCTCTTCTGGCTCCTGGTGCTCCACTTCACTCCCCGCTGCCGGCCATGACTTTGTTCCAGCAGACGCCGACCTCCGTCGTCAGTGCCCCTGCTCCAGTAGCTCCTCCACAACAGGCACCGACGGTGGCTCCTTCGGCTCCGACAGCTCCCTCCACCACTACTCCAGCCAGCTGCTCCAACGACAGCGACGGTGACCAGTTCGTCATCGCGCCCAGCACTCAGGGCCCTTCGGCACTCGGATCCCTTTTTGGTGTCTTGATGCCAAAGGGGGAGAAGAGAAGAGTTAGGAGTCAGGGGGAGCGTCTTAGTGTGAGGGGGAGTTTGAGTCTAGTCTCTTTTATCATTTATCGTTTGTCATTCTTGTAATTCAGTGTGTTTGCTACTCATTTGCTATTTATTGAGCTGTAATGAACTTATTTCCATGAGTTGTTAATCCATTGTGCTCATTTGGAGTTTATCTATGTTTTTGATCACTTATTATTCACACTTGAGTTATTAATTGATGTTTAAGCTTCAAGTGTGACATCCTGTATTCATTGCATATTCTTTTAAGGTTCATTCTATCAAATTCATTACTATTGCGTTTTGATTGTTGTGTTGTCATCAATCACCAAAAAGGGGGAGATTGAAAGCATCTAGGCCCCCTATGAAGTACGGTTTCGGTGATTAATGACAACCATTGAACTTTACTAATGAATTTGTGAATGCAAGGTCCCCACAATCACTCATAAAATGAAATGAATATGTCATTGGAGACCCATATACAATCAACCTTTGAGATAAAATCAATGAGATAAAGACAAGAAGTGAAAGCTCTCATGTCTAAGTCACTCAACCATAAGTTGACAACATACAATGCTTGAAGATCATCAGAGAGCCTTGTGGAACAAATGTCTAAGAGGTCATCTGAGCAAGACACAAAAGTTTCACTCAAAACAACTCGAAGCAAACAAAATCAACTCACCGGATCAACCGATGATTTCAGAAATGTACACATCGGTCGAGTTGGTTCAACTGAAGAAGAAAACCTGAGACAAATATACTCACTGGATCATCCGATGTGAGTGGCTCAGTGACATCGGTCCATCAGTACAGTTTGCAATACCATTGGACCAAGTGAAGCACCGGATCATCCGATGTGCAGACTTACACACATCGGTCGATCACTCCAGTAAGCATCAAGATCAAGCAAATTCTGGAGGAAGAGCCACCGGATCATCCGATGAGAAGACAGGGGCAACATCGGTCTAACAACGGTCATATCTGACACAATGACATCAACCAAAGTAATTATACCGATGATAACTAAAGGGGAGACATCGGATCATCTGGTGTTCACAATAAAGTTCGGTCAGCCTACTTTTCCAACGGCTATTTCAGGGAGGCTGGCTATAAATACCCCCTAACCCTGTCATTTCGTTAAGTCTTGATCACCTGAAGCTATCCACACATCCACAAGTGTTCAAGGCCAAGAGCAATCACTTCCACACTATTTTGATCATTTATACACCAAGGTTTAGGCTAGAACTAGCTAGAGAGAGAGCTTGAGTGCCACCATTCTAGGTGAGTGGACTCTCTAGGTTAGTGTGAGAGCCTCAAGGGAGTGCCCTTGGTGTTGTAATCGTGAAGAGACTTCCGGAGCTTACCAAGGCGTGTGTAGAAGCCCGGAAGGTCGAAGTTGTACAAGGCTTGAGCTCCACCTTGCCAAGGAGGCGAACGGAGAAGAATAGTGAAGACCCCTCGTCTTGGTGACGTGGGAGTGGCAAAACCCTTTGGTGGGTGCCACAACGTGGATGTAGGAAGATCTTCACGATCTTGCCGAACCACGGGATAAATCCTTGTCTCCTCGGGAGTTTGCATCCCTCTCCTCCCTTTACTTTTATGCATTTTATATTCCGCAAAGTTTCTATCTACTAGAATGCATAGTTAGTCGCGTAGGGAATTGGGCTTTAGAAATTAAGTTTCAATTGCTTAGAATTTTTCGAAGAAAGCCCAATTCACCCCCCCCCCCTCTTGGGCATTCGGTCCTTACAGGTACGGGTACAAAATTTTACCCGCGGGTACGGGTACGAGTACGGAATTTTACCCGCGGACAGTTTCAGTCCGAGTCGGATATTTGCTCTACCCGACCCGAACCCGACCCGTTGCCATCCCTAAACAAAGTATCTTGTAATGCATGATGCAACTATTGAACCCGTGAGCTGTACAACATGACCAAATAGTTATAAACTTATGATCATCCGCACCAGCAACCTCTAAAGCATACTCTATCTTTTAAAGTCTACTTTATATATTCTATATTCTTAGGTTTCCTTCTTTCTAAATATATTGTCATCTTTACAGTACCTTTTAGAGTGTCTTTTAGAGACTTTTGGTGGAGACAATTGAAATTTTGCTATCCACAACAGTGAGTTTCGCTAAAATACTATTCCCAACATGCAACACGCTAGAATACTATTATAATTGTGTGGACTTTGCTTGTTTACTGAGACATTATTTCAACATTAATAATCCTTTTCGACAGTAAATCACACATGAAAAGACTAAAATACCCTTGCTCTCTCATTTCCTTTAAAAATAGGGAAACATAAAGAGAAATATTTTAAAATAGGTAAAATAGACGGAATAGGGAAAATATATTTTAAAATAGGAAATAAATAGTATAATTTTGGAAAAAATAGATTTAAATATAGGAAAATAGGGTAAAAGGCGAAATAGGAAAAATATTTTAAAATACGAAATAAATAGGAGAACTTTTGAAAAAAAATTTAAATATATAGAAAATAGGAAAAAACATATGGAAAATAGGAAATATATATGAAAAATATAGGAAAAATATAGAAAAATAGGGAAAATATATAAAACCAAACAACAACCAAGCCTTTGTCCCAAACAAGTTGGGGTCGGCTAGAAATAAAACCCAACAATTTTGAAGAAAAGTAATAGAAAATAATATGAAAGTAAAAAAAATAAAAAAATATGATAATAATAATAAAAATACAAATAAAATAAGATTCTACATTTTATTTATTTTAGAAATGGGTTAATAAGAAAGAAGATAAGAGTAACAAAACACGAATAAACTAAGATTCAGGCACATGAACTGCTAATTTCCATGTAGTACTATCATGAGCCAAATCTCTAGGTATGTCTCACTCCTTTAAGTCTCGTTTCACCGCCTCCTGCCATGTCAACCTTGGTCGACCTCTACCCCTCCTAAAATTTTCTCTACTCTTTATAATCTCATTATTAACTGGTGCTTCTGGAGGTCTTCGCTGGATATGCCCAAACCACCGTAGGCGATGTTGGACTAGCTTCTCCTCAATCGGTCTCACCCCTACCCTAACACGTATCACCTCGTTCCTAATTTCGTCTCTTCTTGTGTGACCGCACATCCACCGTAGCATGCACATCTCCGCAACACTCATTTGTTGGAAATGTTGTCTTTTAGTTGGCCAACATTCTGCTCCATACAGCATCATAGGTCTGATCACCGTCCTATAGAATTTTCTTCTCAATTTTTGTGGAACTTTCTTATCACATAAGATTCTAGGTGTTTGTCGCCACTTCATCCACCCGATCTTGATCCTGTGGCAAACAACTTCGTCAATATCACCATTTCTTTGTAACATTGATCCTAAATATCGAAATGTGTCCCTCCTAGGTACTACTTGTCCTTGTAAACTAATATTTCCATCCTCGCACCTGACATCACTAAAGTTGCATATCATATACTCGGTCTTGGTTCTACTAAGTCTAAACCCCTTAGACTCTAAGATCTGCCTCCATAGCTCCAATTTTCTATCAACATCATCCCTAGTTTCATCTACCAACACTACGTCATCAGCAAAGAGCATACACCAAGGGATATCCCCTTGTATATCCTTCGACACCTCATCCATCACTAAGGAAAAGATGTAAGGACTTAAGGTTGATCCTTGGTGTGTGATAGGAAAAGTCTCGGCCTCACTATCTCTTACGTGCACACTTGTCACCACATTATCGTACATATCCTTGATAAGGTTAATGTACTTTGTTGGGACTTTGTGTTTCTCTAGTGCCTACCACATGACCAGTCTTGGTACCTTATCGTATGTCTTCTCCAGGTCAATGAACACCATATGTAGATCCTTCTTTTGCTCCCTATACCTCTCCATAAGTTGACAGAGTAAGAAAATCACCTCTATAGTGGACCTCTCAGGCATAAAACCAAACTGGTTTTTAGTGACATTGGTCACTTTCCTCAAGCGGTGTTCAATCACTCTCTCTCAGAGCTTCATAGTATGACTCATGAGCTTAATTCCTCGATAGTTAGTACAACTTTGAACATCTTCTTTATTTTTGAAGATGGATACTAAAATACTTTTCCGCCACTCTTCAGACATTTTGTTTGACTAAAAAATGTGGTTGAATAGTTTAGTGAGCCATACTATTGCTACATCATCCAGACATCTCCACACCTCAATGGGGACATCATCGGGGCCGCGGGCCTTTCCTCCTTTCATCCTTTTTAAGGCCTCTCTAACCTCAAACTCTTGTATCCTCAGCACGAATCGTCTGTTGATGTCATCAAATGAGTCATCCAACTCGAACCAACATGTGCACATGAGGACATGAGAAAAATAGAAAACCAACATGAAAAAATACAATCATGTGCACATGAGAAATGTGAAAAATAATTTTTTATGGTTTAACTGAACATCTTTACAAACTTTTTCAAGTAAAATAAATATCACCCTAATCTGGCAACAGGATATAGCAAGGGCGACAAAGACACGTAAGGGTAAAACTCATACAATGCAAAACCATTTCTCGAGGATGGATTTGACACTTGGTAATCCATAACACTAGCTCACTACAGTACTAACTACCATGCCCTGGATTTTGAGGTAAAAGTAATCTGACAACCGGAGAGAACAATAGTGCTACCAGAACAGTAACAAGAGCACTCGCGAAGCCAGGTTATACTACCCTGGTGCACTGGCACCAGGTAAAGCAAAATAATTACTGTTAATTCTTAGGGTTCCTAGGATCAACACTAGCAATGCCTAATTAGGAGTACTTAGAACTAATCTAATCCGACAATCACAATTAAACATTGTACAATTACTTTGATCTAATCACTTAGGCAAAACATCAATTGAAGACATTGAAGCATATAATAGATCATAGATGAGGCATAGGGAATCAGAGAAAGAGTGAGAGGTGAGGGTTACCGTCGGTTGGTCCACCTGATGCCATTGGGCTCAGGGGATGATCGTTGTAGACTAGGTCGACGTAGGTAGATCGTCGGCACAGGTAGAACATCGGCGCAGTGGAGGCTCAATGCAGCGATGGCGGCGGAGTCCTTTCCCCTCATTCCGTACTATCTTAGGATCGGATTAGGGTTTGTTGGGAGAGGTTTAGGCGTCTGATTAACTCGTAAGTCAGAGCCACAGCCCTCTTCCCTTATTTATGTAGCGCGTACGAGAGGGGACCGCAAGGAACCAGAGTACGTTGCGCCCCCGATCAGGGCACCAGGGGAGTTTGACTCGGGGGCATGGTTGTTGCCCACGTCACCCCCGAGATCATAATTAACATTCTCCCCTTGATCTCGGGGCCTTAACTTATTATCTTATTTACTAAACTAATCTTACACATATTTGTTTTGCTTCGACATAAAGGGCACGACGCATCAAAACAACCATTTACGTATTGTTTGACTCAAAGACCACGATACATCTCACAAATAGAAATAGTCTTACACTTTGGTGGCCCCTTAGAATCCAGGATATTATCACAGGGTCTCCCTCAAACCCATGACGGCTACGTGTTCATTGAACACGTTGGGTGGGAGGCCCTTAGTTAGCGGATCCGCAAGCATTTGCTTAGTACTGATATGCTCGAGACTAATTGTGTGATCTTGGATTTTCTCTTTCACAACATAATACTTAATGTCGATGTGTTTGGCAGCACCACTCGACTTTTTGTTGTGAGAGTACATAATTGCTGGCTGATTATCGCAGTATAACTTATGTGGTTTATGGATGTTGTCGACCACTTTAAGACCGGGAACAAATTTCTTAAGCCAAGATGTCTGCCTGGTGGCCTCATAACAAGGAACAAACTCAGCATACATTGTGGACGATGTAGTGATTGCTTGTTTGGAGCTTTTCCATGATATATCTCCATTCGCGAGAGTGAATATGTAACCTGACGTAGATTTCTTAGTATCCACACAACCCGCGTAATCTGAATCTGAATAGCCCACTATTTCTAGTGACTCAGTCTTACTATATGTCAACATGAGGTGCTTAGTACCCTGTATATCTTAATGCTTTCTTAACAGCTTTCCAGTGATCTAATCCTAGATTACTTTGGTATGTGCCAAGCATCCCAGTCACAAAAAGCTAAGTCAGGGCGTGTACAAACTTGAGCATACATCCCGATAGCAGAAGCATAAGGAATTCCTTTCATCTAATCAAACTCATACTTATTCTTAGCCAATTGAGAGTTCAAAAATCTATTGCCCTTAACTATTGGTGCAGGCGAGGCTTTACTATTATGCATATTGTACTTGCTAAGTACGCTTTCTAAGTATGCCTTCTGAGACAGTCCTAAAACCCCCTTAACACGATCTCGGTGTATCTCAATCCCTAAAACATAGGTCGCTTCACCTAGAGCCTTCATATCAAAGTTTGAGGATAAAAACTTCTTAGTTTCTAAGAGTAGATTGACATCACTATTTGCTAATAAGATGTCATCTACATAAAGGACTAAAAATATGAACTTTCCATTCTTAAACTTAGCATAAATGCAGTTATCCTCCTCATTTTCCTTAAACACAAACTTTTTAATAATCTCATCGAACTTGAGATACCGTTGTCTTGAAGCTTGCTTAAGTCCATAAATGGATTTGTTCAAGTGACATCTCATATGCTCCTTACCCTTAACGATAAAACCTTTTGGTTGTGTCATATAGACGTCCTCATATAGATCCCCATTGAGGAACGCCGTCTTTACATCCATTTGATGTAATTCGAAGTCATAATGCGCTACTAATGTCATGATAATTCTAAAAGAATCCTTAGACGACACGGGAGAGAAGGTCTTATTATAATCAATACCCTCATGTTGAGTGCATACCTTAGCCACAAGTCTAGCCTTATACTTTTCGATCTTCCCTTTGGAGTCACGCTTAATCTTGTAGACCCACTTACAGCCTACAGTTTCGGCTCCTTTAGGAATCTCTACTAAGTCCCGGACCTTATTGGCACTCATGGAACTCATTTCATCTTCCATGGCCTTGTGCCATTCAGATGACTGAGATCGCCTCATGGCATCTTCGTAAGAGGTGGGAGCATCCTCCATCTTAACTTCTTCGCTCAAGTAGATCTGATAGTCGTCCGGGATGGCCGACCATCTTACTCTTTGTGATCTTCTTACTTGAGCATCATCTAATGGTTGAGGCTGATGTTGGACCTCATTTTGTTTGACCATATCCTCAACAGGCTGAGAAGGTTGAACCTCACTTATTTCTGTTGTGGCCGATGGAGGTGCAGCAATTGGCGTTGTATCACTAGCACCAGGTGCTGGTGGTACGACGACAGCAGGTAGGGTGAAATAAGGCTCTTGAGTCATCAGAATAGGTAAACTAATCCGTTCCTCCTCAAGGTCTATTTCCCGTCGTACCGTGCTCCCCCTGATCATAGCGTCTTCTAAGAATTCGACATGTCGTGTTTCTATGAACTTAGTATGCCGATCTAGACAATAGAACCTAAAACCCTTACTTTTCTCAGGATAGCCAATGAAATGGCAAGTAACTGTTCTAGATTTCAACTTACTAATGTTTGGGTTGAACATCTTAGCCTCAGCTGGACAACCCCAAATATGAAAATAGTTTAATGAGGGCTTACGTCCTGTCCATATCTCATACGGTGTCTGAGATGCTGACTTAGTGGGAACCCGATTAAGCACATGAATGGCGGTTTTTAACGCCTCTATCCATATGTTAACCGATAATGTAGAATAACTTAGCATACTCCTTACCATGTCCATAAGAGTACAGTTTCTACGTTCTGCAACACCGTTCTGCTGAGGTTCGCCCGGTGTAGAATACTGGGCGACTATGCCATGTTCCTGTAAAAACCTCGCAAAAGGTCCAGGAACCTGACCATATGGGGTATGTCGACTGTAGTACTCACCTTCACGATCGGATCTTACTACCTTAATCTTAATGTTGTGCTGATTTTCTTCAACCTTAAATATCTTAAACTTATCCAATGCTTCGAATCGCTCCTTGATTGGATAAATATAACCATAAAGAGTGTAGTCATCCGTGAACGTTATGAACGAGTCATACCCGTCTACTAAGATTACAGGAAATGGATCACAAATGTTCGTGTGAATAATTTCTAAAATTCCCGTGTTGCGTATGGTGTTCTTCTTAATTGTCTTAACATACTTACCTTTAATGCAATCAATGCATTCTTTTGAATTTGAGAAGTCTAAGTGGGGTAAGATCGATTGAGATACTAAGCGTTCGATCCCCCCCCCCTCGAAATAGGGCATAATCGACAATGCCATAATTTCGGCGATGTTTCAAAATTGATTCTTTTGCGCTTGTTTCTTTTAATGTCATTCTTAGCGGGAATTTGATCATTACTTAACACATTCACATTATCATGAGTGGACAATAGATAAAGCATGTCTTGTCTGAAGGCAAGACCCACAATCTTATTATTCAAACTAATAGAGCATTTGTCTTCGCCAAAATGGCAAACAAATCCACAATTATCCAAACATGACGCTAATATCAAATTCCTCTCTAAGCTAGGAACATAAAGAACATCATTAAGTTTAAGTATGAAACTACTACTAAGTCTAAGAGGATAAGTTCCAATGGCTTCAACTTCAGCTTCATGGCCATCAACGACTTTGATGGTCCTTTCCCCCCTTCTTATAGTCCTCATCGTACTTAACCTCTGTATAGAATTATAAAAGTGCACAGTTGCACCTGAGTCAATCCATCAAGTAGATCGAGAATAAGCTAAGTACAGGGATTCATTTACAAAAGTTATAACATCCTTGCCATTCTTAGCACACCACTTAATGAAACCAATACAGTCCTTCTGGCTATGTCCAAAATCTTTGGAAAAATTGCACTGATCTGATTTTAACTTAGAACCAGAAGGCTGAGAAGTTGTCCCTTTGCCCTTAGAAGAGGAGCTATTTACCTTAAAATATGGTGGCTTGGGAGAGGTGAAGTAAGTCTTCGCTTTTCCCTTACCCTTACCTTTGGTAAAGTTAATGGAGTCTCCACCCTTACCTTTTATGCGTTCCTCCTCCTGAACGCACATAGCCATGACTTTCTCTAAAGTCCACCTATCTTCCTTAGAGTTGTAATTTATCACAAATGCCTCAAACTCTTTGGACAAAGACATGAAGATGAAATGCACAAGCATCTCATCTGACATGACTAAGTTAAGAGTCTTGAGGTTTGCATTTAAATTACTCATCTTAAGGATGTCATCTCTCACACCCCCACCAGTGTACCTCTCATTAACAAGCCTTTTGAGGAGAGTGCTTGCTAATGTCTTAGTGGAGCCTGTGTACTCACTTTTGACCTTGGCAATATACTCAGTTGCCAGCTCACAGTCAGGAATAGCTCCTCTTATGGTCTCAGAAATGGTGGCCTTAATGACCATGAGGCATTTTCTGTTGGATTCCTCCCATGCCTCAAGATCCTTAGGGTACTTTTCCTTAAGCTTAAGATACTCCTCTTTTCTTATTCCAAACTCCTCATTGGTCTCCTCAGGCTGAGCAATGGGAGCTTCAGGATCAACATGCCAATCCTTTCTTAGGCAAAGGTCAAGGTTTGCAATTGCTAAGTTCATCCTGAGTCTTTCATTCCATATCTCATAGTTATGACCAGCAAGGATCTCTATGGAGGCAATGAGACTTACCACAGTTGAGGCACCTTAATAAAACAAAATATAGGGGTTAAAAAATGACTTAAAACACATATGATGAAGCATATACTTAAAATTGCACTTAAACAATAAGAAATGACATGAAATGTCTTTAACGTGGTTACTCAACAAAACCATTTCACTTAAATAGTCATGGAAATATTTCATGTTGGTTACTCTAATTTCTATTTCTCTTAATAACTTAATTAACATGGAAATATTTCACGTTGGTTACTCTAATTTCCATGTGAACATACTTAAATTCATGTAAACATTCCCAATATAGTGAAAATATACTGGAAATAAACTTAAACATGGCAAAATTAAATTTTCACTTTGGTTACTCATTTAATTTCTATGCAAAAATGTACACACTTAAAATTCCAGCAAATTTAAATTTTCACGTTGGTTACTTATTTAAAATTACTACTAAATAACAGCGGAAGCAAAATAAACTTAATTTCTTAAATTTTTGAAATTAATTGCAAAACTTAATAGCAATTAATTGGATTTAAATAACTGAGAAAATTCACTTAATGACTCAAGTTTACCTAAAATTACAGACATAATGCAACCATAAATTACACAATCATCACACAAATTTTTTTGAAATTTTCCCAGCTATTTTTCTAATTTTCTAATCATTTTACTTACTTTCTGGAATTTATTTTCCATTCTAAATGTTTTCTGAAAATCAGAATATACTGAAAAGACTAATTGGGCTTGAAAACTGAATTCAGCCCACTAATCAATTATGGCCCAGTCCAGAATCTGAAAATCCCTTAAGAAAATGGAAAAATCCTTACGCACGCGACCCATTAGGCAATCAGGACATGGTTGAATTCAGCCCAACTGAAAAATTGGAAAAATCTGAAAATTTGAGAGGGCAGCCCACCGCCCACGTTGCCACCCCGCATGGGCTCGGAGCCCAATTTCTTAAGCGGTGAGGCGGCGCGCTCTGTTGACCGTTGGATCCTGATCCGATGGCTGAGATTCGCTGGACACTTATAACTTAGGATCATATGAGCTGTTTATTTGTGATCTGACGGTCGTGCGGCGAGATCGGGCGATACTTAACCCTCTCATTGCGGGTTTCGCCGAACCCTAGATCATTTGCGCCTCCACATTCTCTCTCATCCTCACTTCGAGCGGCAACGAGCGAGCGGGAGCGTCGGCAACAAGTGGACGCCGGTCGCGCGGGACCTCCGGTGCCACCGTGCTGTCGTCTCCGGCGAGGGTAACACACCGCAAGGTGCTTCCCCGCCGGAGTCGACGGTGTCGTTAGGACTCCATTGAGGAAAACCGTCGCGTGTCGGATCTGAGTGGAGGGGTGAGGTTCCGCCGCCGCGGGGACTTCCGGCGCCGTCGCATCACTGTCGTCGACGTGGTGCGCGCGGTCAGCTGTCGAAGGAAACCCGAGGCTAGGGTTAGGGTTTCGACCCTTAACCCTAGCCTGACAAGCTCTGAGTGTCTCTAAGTGATTGTTTGCAGGTGCTCGGCAGGCCGACGACCTCCACCATGGCGCGCACTTCGTGCCGCCGGTGAGAAGTCACTGAGAGGCCGCTGATGATGTGCGCGACTAGGGTTGAGGCTTGGACCCTAACCCTAGTGTTGCGCCTGAGGAAAATGGCACCGACGTTGTCTCTCCGTTGGGAGAGATCCAACGGACGGGCGCTGACGAGAGGAGGAGGACGCAGGGTTAGGGTTTCCCCTAACCCTGCTCCGAGGAGGACGATGGCGGCCGTAAACCACCCTGTCTAGATAAGTCCTCATCCCCAAACTCTAATTTTCTTATCTTGATTCGTCGGCTTGTGTTCTGAGCTCTAAGTCTTAACCGAAATTGAAACTGACTTCCCCTCCTTCTAATTGCTGCGTTAAATCAACTTAACTAAAAATGATCTTAGTTAATCAGGGACTAGGCCTTAATTAAAATGATTAGAAGTTAATTAATCTGACTTAGAACTTAATCACCTAATTAGGAGTTGACTAGCACGACTCTGATGCCATTGTTAATTCTTAGGGTTCTTAGGATCAACACTAGCAATGCATAATTAGGAGTACTTAGGACTAATCTAATATGACAATAACAATTAAACATTGTACAATTACTTTGATCTAATCACTTAGGCAAAACATCAATTGAAGACATTGAAGCATATAACAGATCATAAATGAGGCATAGGGAATTAGAGAGAGAGAGGTGAGGGTTACCGTCGGTTGGTCCACCTGATGCCATTGGGCTCAGGGGATGATCACTGTAGACTAGGTCGACGCAGGTAGATCGTCGGCGCAGGTAGAATGTCGGTGCAGTGGAGGCTCGATACAGCGATGGCGGCGGCGGCCTTTTCCCTCGTTCCACACTATCTTAGGATCGAATTAGAGTTTGTTGGAAGAGGTTTAGGCGTCTGATTAACTCGTAAGTCAGAGCCCCGACCCTCTCCCCTTATTTATATAGCGCGTACGAGAGGGGGGTGCACGGAACCAGAGTTCGTTGCGCCCCCGATCAGGGCGCGTGGGGAGTTTGACTCGGGAGCGTGGTTGTTGCCCACATCACCCCCGAGATCATAACTAACAATTACTACTACGATGCTTATTATGAACAGCTATTTGTTGAAATTTAAGCATAAATTTGATACAGGCACCACCCTAACTCGTGATCTAGCTTCGCCACTGAACAAGAGGGAACCACTTGGTCGAATATTCGTCTTCTTTACAAATTTATTCCTCATACTTTGGTGGGGGGGGGGTGCTTTGTCGGCTTGCAATTTGAATAGGGTTGCTTGGATGATTGGAATAAGAGGAAATAAATTATCAGAAACTAGTATGTATGAGCAAGAGGCAAGGCATGTTCTGTTAAGCTCAGGTAACTTACTTTGGAGCTAGACTTGTTTCTGCTGCCATTGGGAGTATTGTGTTGCTTCTTGCCACTTCCCATACAACTTCATTTCTGTGGGAAGGCCACTGATGAATATAAAGAGCTATCTCCTGCAATTGTAGTTCAGATGCCACTTAAAAGATCAATACAAAATTTACCCAACAATAAAGTTTTAGCAATTAAATTTGATGTGCCTAGGTTGACATAAGTGTGGTTCCATAGAGGGAGCTTCATTCATAGGCAAGATATAAAACAAATCATGCAGACATAATCAGAACCCAGTAGTACATGCAATTTGGAAATAACAAGCAGTTGAAAAGTTATTTGGAGTACTAAGATTCCCTCCATTTACCAAGAAGGATGACAAGTAAAATTTCCACTATAATTTCTGTACAGAAGATGCATAGCAATAAAAATAAGTTAGTAACTGCACGTACATGGCAGATTTACCGTATTAAAATGAATTTGAGATGTGTACCTGGGATATGAAATAGAGGTTGGTAATCAGTGCAGAGTGAAGTATTGGATGCAAGATAGACTACAGAACTATGAAAAAAATTATCTACCAGTATTGAGACTAGAGAAATCAGAGGTCCAATTGTTATTTTGATTAGAGTTAACACTTACAGCAGAGCGGAGCAACTGGGCTCTTGTGGCTGTTTCTTGGATCTACCAGACATCGAAGCAGTCAGAGCAGCATGGGACGGCAGCTCCGGTTGGCGGGCTCGGACTGGGGCGGCAGCTTCGGTGGGCAGAGCTACAGGGCTCGGGCTGGGACGGTTGCGTCTTTGATCGATTGGGCGTCGGGCGACGACTAGGGCAGCATGGTGGCGGTGGCGGCAGCTGCGACGGCATCGGTTGGCAGCGCCGGTGGCGACGTACGGAAGCGGAGGCGGCATATGGGAGCCGGCGGGTACGTCCAGAGAATACGGAAACTAGGATTGACGGAAAAATATAAGGATGTTTTAGTCCATTTACTCATGTTTCACTGTTAAAAAATCAGTCTTAATAAACGAGCAAACTCAACTTCATTATAATTATAATAGCATTGCAACATGTTGTATGTTAGGAGTAGTATTTTAACGAAACCTACTATTGGAGATAGCAAAATTTCAATTATCTCCCCTTGGTGCGGATGGCTTGCAGATCCCCATGACGGACTGTTCACTGTTGTGGCAAATGTGAAAAGAAAGGCTCGAAATATTACACATGTTACAGTCACAACTAAACTATCGAAGACAATTCCACCGGTCTAAATGTACATACAAAAATGGACATAAGAGATATTTTGTATATGATCTAACCTAAAGTTTCCCATTAAGTACCATTAATGAGAAAACGGAGCTTCCTCACAAAACAAAACAAAACAAAATAAATGCTTCGTAAGATTAAATTATCAAAAGCCTAAACACCCGCCCATAAGTTACATGCCCACGATCCCAACATGAATACAACGGAAGGTATCCACTTATAATCTACTACAGATGCTGAAAAGTTGTCAAACTAGAATCTTATCTTTAAATCTAAATGAATCTATGGGGGAAAGACAAGCCTTTCCCCACAAAAAATTAATCAGAATAAAGCTGCTTCCCGGGAATGATCGAGTCACTTCCTCCTGGACTCTGGACAGCTCTATATAGCACTCAAAGAACTGCATGTGACTGGCACAAATACACCACCTTCGGCAACCCCCAGCTTCAATGCACCAGGAGCGGGACGCTTTTTCTCACCAGGAGCAACCCCAAAATATAGTGACCCACTTTTCATTTTGCTTGTTTATGTGTAGTACATGTACAAGCTGTTGGCAGCAGCACAAGCAATTAAGTTTTCGTTTGGGTGCCAAGCCAAATGGAGCAACTTTGTGCTCAGGTCATAGGTATTTCCATTGGCATCTATTCCAGTGCTTTCTGCACCTGCACAATGTTACAGCATTAGCAGTTGCAATGAAAAGCTTCTACAAACTAGTATGCTAAAGCATGAAGCCAACCTCGTCTAACAGCCCTTGCCAGGGTACTAAGAGATCTGGCAGGCCTAGTGGGATTCTGGATCTGCCGCCTGAACACAAGGAAATGGGAGTCACATTATGATTTACACACACATCTGAGATACAGATACCATGTATATAGCATAAAAACAATTTTAGGATGTAAAAAAATACATGCAAGAAAAATTACACTAGTGTCATTTTACTATATCATAAATTAGTTTCAAAATAGGATTTACCTTGTAGGGTTTCGAGTTGCTTCAAGTGTTGTCGCCTCACTGCTACCGGTACCACAACCAAACACGCGGAAAATATTGCTGGCAGATAAAAAAAGATCGACAACAATCAGACCAGTTAACTGAGGCAAGCTGTATTACAATTGAGACAAGTATCGAATACTACCTGTAAGAACCAGTTGCTACATGTAATCCATCTCCACTTTGACAGCACTCAAATTTGTCAAATATTGAATCATTTTCATATAAATCACATAACTGCAAATTGAGAAAGCAATACATGAATCAGGGTTATGCAAAAAGTGTTTGCTATTTGTTGACCTCAAAGACTATGTACTATTTATCTTAGCATGGAAGAAATTACCTTAGGCCTTAAATACTCATGAACCTGGAATGTTGAAACTGGACCAGAATTCATCTTAACATCCCAAAGCTGTAACAATAGGAAAAGATTTAGTGCTGAAAAGCACAACAAACAAAGGCTAATGCAAATATGTAATCTTTCATCTAAAGCAAAACCCCAGAAGCTAATATCTCCAACACGCACAAAAAGTGAAACAATCTTCAAACTAGCTATGTTTTTCTAGTTAATCATCTTCCGCCAACTGCAAATTATGAAGTACTCCCTCTGTCCCTAAATACTTGTCGCTTTGTAGTTCAAAAATGAACTACAAAGCGACAAGTATTTAGAGACAGAGGGAGTATAAAGCAATCAAATATCATAAGTGACAGGTATAAACCTTCAAAGTCATGTAGTCACGACTGAGGATATGTCTCCCGTCCTTGGAAAACTTTATGTCTGAAATTGAGGCTATAATTTCAGTGAAAAATGACCTTGAACCTGGGGTCTCATGCTGCTCAAATCTGCAAGAAGACATGGATAAGTATATAAATAATACAGTATCCACATGTAGAGTATACTAATTATAGGAAACGGGAAGTGTCAATAAAAACTCACATTTGCGAATGAGTATCACAAAGGGCAGATTGTCGCAGATCAACAAGTCGAATGGAGCCCTTCGAGCTGCTATATGCCAATGTATTGCAATGAGTAGGGTGGAATTCAGCACATGTTATCACCTCTGTGCATCATAGAATAAAACCATAACTGTCAGCATCTAAGTACAAAGATACCACCACTAAAAAACAAAGCATATGTGGTACAACAACAAGGATCGGTTACAACGGATCTGCAACCATTTGGAACTGTGTTATTCACTTATTTGCAAGCAAGGAGATTGCAAGCCATAGATCACATTGCTCATAAGATCTAAATGGACAAGGCAAATAGTTCTCTTGACATCCAAGAGGTATCATTGTCCTACTATGAGTTGAAGTTATGTAATTCTCATACCTATATAGTTTACAAGGTTTTTTTAGCAGTACAGAGAGTTTTTTTTAAGCCTCTCAGCTACATATAATGTAGACTTTGTTCATGTACAAACTCACTCACTCACTCACATCACAACACACACCAACACAATTGTGCACGTGATCAACTCTACAACTACACGTAGTCTTCAATCACGTCCATGAAGAGATCATCAAACTCCTCATGATATAGTTTACAAGTGCTTACAAGTTAGGACAACTAAAAACAGAGTTTGTAGGTTCAGAAGTTATACCAGTGAGATCCTCCATATTTGTAGGCTTAACATCAAGAATATTGAAACTTTGGTTGCTAATTTCCAAATTCCAAAGATTTATCCGTAAATCGTCCGCTGATATAAATGTCTCACCATCACTGCAGAAACCAGAACAGGAAGCAATACATGTCACTACCAATACTTAAAAATGGACAGAATAAAAATATATGCATATGTATATGATGTGCAAATAAAAATAAAAGAAGAAATAACTGCAAATAAATAGGTGGGAAATTATGTGTTAAATTATCTGAAGTTGTGATATAATGATATAGCCACTTAAATGAAGCTCAAACAAAAAAAGAGTTAAACATATAGAAATCAAACCAAACAAAAAATACAGAATAACTTATTAAAATATCATGGGGAGAATGACTTGATTTTATTTTCCCTAGAATAAATTATGATCTGGAGATTTGAATAACATCAAGTTATTATTTGTACGGTTCGCAACTAAATTTGAATAGTTAATGTCTTTTGGGAGATCAGTTTAAGGAACATCGAAGCACAACATGTTGCTGCAATGGCCAACCAAAGAATGCCTATAGGATACATAGAAGTTTATTTTGGTACTTGGAAGGCAAACAATCTCCACATGTTATGAGGTGAAGATTCAGCAATATATTCAATGGGTACTAAGTCACTTGGTTAACAAAGCTAGTAGATGTGCCATTGTCACATGTCACGTGTAAAGCGGGAGCTAAGTCAGATTCATAGTTATTAAGGCGGTAAGGCGACTCAAGGCGACGGGCCCCTTTTTACCTTTTAAGCGATAAGGCGTAAGATGAGGCGACGCGTTAGTAAAATGTAAAAATAGGAAAATAGAAGTAGTTATTGGGTGCAGAAATTAAAATACAGCAGTATAAGTGTATTTCAGCCCACTTTCATTCCTCTCTGCCATAGCCCAATTCCAGGCTTCCAGCCCAGCCCAGCCTAGCCTTAGGGCAACCATTGGATCAGAATCAGTTTCCACCTCCCTGGCGGTCTGGCTCTGGCCCAACGTGAACACACAGTCAGATCCAGTACTCCGCATCCCCTGCTCGCCGAGTAACCCTAGGCACCGCCAGGTCCATCCAACGTCTTCCCCCATTCCTCAACGGAGCAGATACTGGCTCTGCCTGCCACCACACCTTCCTCCATGCGCAGATGGGCCACAGTCCACAGCTCCCCGCGATTCCTTCTGCCACAGTGCCTCCGGATCGGCAAACCCGACACCCGCCTCCACAGTCCACATCCAGGTAAGCCGCTGCCCTCCTCTCTCGCCCTACTCGCAGACTCAAGGCGACAGGACGCCTTACCATCCCGGACCGCTTTACCGCTTAAGTGACGCTTTAGCGATGCCTTAATAACCATGGTCAGATTCATCATGGTACAGTGACTTTAAACTAAAATGACCATGCTCAGATTCAATAGCTGAAAAGACTCAAACATACACAACAACCAAGCCGTTGTCCCGAGCATGTTGGGGTAGGCTAAAAGGCTCAAACATACACTACAGTAAATTCAACTGCAAAGGAGTGTCTGATCAGCAGGACCTGTTATTTGATATGGAGTTTATATGGTAGTCATGTGCATGAGCATATACTCTTCGGCAATTCGCAGCAAGACTTGTTTCTTGGCATGTAACCTGTCATGCAGTAGATTGGGTAAATATATAAATCATGAAATGAAAAGGTTGACACTTTGACAGATGATAGACAAAAGAAACAAGTCATATGTATACGATGTTTCAACAGCAACTTCGAACTAGAATCAGTTCAACTTTTCTGTCCAGACATGACCAGAGAAGCAGAGATAGTATGTTTTAAGCTCCACATGAACCTCAGAGATTAATATGATAGTTCAAAAGGAATCAGAATACTTTTCCCTCGAAACTAAGATATTTTTGCAAGATGCATAAATGAAACTGAGTGAGATACAACTACCACAGGCAGGCGAAGCAAAGGAAGTCCGCCAGGTCTGTCCTTACAGACTTCTGCACTTGGACCACCCACACCACCAGGACTGCCATTAGTAGGTCCAGTTGAACGATCCAGATTCATCTCAGACACCTTTTTGACCTTCTTTTCTTGTACCTACAAAATCACAGAATAATCTTCAAACTAACAAAAGATTGACTAAGTAGGACAATAACTCATAATCAGGTGCATCTTAAGCACAAATACAAGGAACTAAAAAGCACAGTGTAGACTGAGTAGTAAATCAATATACCTTAGGAAGCAATGTATAAAACTTGAACATCAGATACTTAAAAAAACACCATTAAGTTGCATATCCATGTAGGCAACAATGTGCACCATTTGGATCAACCGAAGGTTTCAAAGATGATCACATTGGTTTAGCACATTGAATATAATTAAAGAAATTGAAGGCTTGAAGTAATGTTATAAGGTCAAAGAGGATGTTTCCATAATTGTCAATTGAGGATGCATACCTTCCAAAATTTTATTGTTTTGTCATTTGTCGACAGAAGAAACAATGCACCGTTTGCTGCTTGGCACCACTTTATTTTATTGATCTTCTCTTCAATTTCCAAGCTCTTAAGGTAATCAAACTAAACCCATAGAAACATCGTCTGGTCAAATTAAAACAATTCACAAGACAAATAACAACACTTTGCATTCATCGCAAGAATGTACCTCTGGTTCGTGGCTTTGAAACTCGGTTTTGTAGCGAAATTCAGGATGCCTGCTGATAGAATAATCAGCTTTCTCAGCCTCTTTTCTACAACAGTGCTAAGGAAAAAACAAAATTAAATATATTTAGATACCAAAAAACATATAAGTAGCCCATAAGTTTGCATGCTTTGATAGACAGTTCAATATGCGTACATCTTTGACATTTGTCCTTTCAAACAAAACAACTCGTCCACCTCTATCCCCGGTTGCAAGATGATGTCCTGATTTATTGAACTCAATTGCCGAGATAATGTCAACTGTAGAAAACACGAGAGTGACATAAGGTCTTAGTATCCAGCCACAATACATGGCACAAGTTTATGATTGAGGGTAGATGAAGAGATGGGAAAAATATGTATGACAATAGTAATGGTCCACAGATCATGCTTCACGGATAAACATAAATAAACCAGCACTAAAAGCCCAGAACATAGATGGAGAAAATTGGTATCCAACTGGAATAGTTGCGAACATTAGCCTAGAAGCAGTACATTCTTTGATGAGAAGTTTTCCTTGAAAATGTGAAAAAGATAATGAAATAAGGTTCATCATAACTATCATAATTCGAAACAGGAGGGTTCTGAAACTGAATTTTTGCACAGTTCATAAAATATGAAGACCTAACAATGCACGCAATAGAGAGTGAGGCATCAAGTATGAATCTACAGAAAGGCTAGTGTTCAGGTATCAACTTTCAAACAAAAAGAGATTTTAAGACAGTGTTTTGTTAGGCTTACCACCAGTTATGTTGTTAGATAATATTTCACATCATTATTAACAGTGGCTAAAGGTGACTAAACATCCACACCGATGATCATGCAAAGGATGCAGTAATAGTCACTAAGTTAGGGACTGACTCAGGTGAAATGACATTATAAATATTCCATAGACTAAGAAAAGCACATCCGGTGTGACAGTGTAGATTTGAAATCATTAGTGAATGAACAACATGCATTCTTGCATGTTTTTTTGGCACACACGTGCATCACGATATTTCCTCTTTCAGTGACATAAAGTAGTGATTTCACGTTGCACAAGTTTGTCGGCTAACGGCCATGTAACATACAGCATTCCACAACCCATGCAACGCACGAACACTAGCACAAACTGTTGCTTTACATAGCCAACTCAAAAATGGGAGAAATACTATTTGTTCCGGTCTTACTTAAGAAGCACCAATGATCTGGTGGTCAATACTACATACCAAAAAATCCATCAACAGTGTTAAGCGAGATCCCTACTAGAATGCATTATGTTCTTCAGTCACCTGATAAGATCTCAACTGCACTTCTCTTAAAGAAAAAAATAACAGCACCACTGGTCGGCACGGTGATATGCATCTAACAGTCAAGACTATATGTGGAGTGAGAACAGCAGAATGGAGGACGCATCACTGATCTGGACCAGATAAAGCAGTAAGCTCGGCATCCTCAATAGCAACGCATCGAGGGATGCCACATCCCATCCGAAACAACCCCTACGCCCCGCAACTTTGTTGATCGATCTAAGCGGGGCCTCGCGAACCACACGCCGTGAGCACCCATTCACGGCCCCTGGCCTCGCACCAAGCTCCAGAACAGAGAACCACTAAGATCCAGCAGTTAACAGCAAGAAGCGATCCAAAGCGCGCTACGTGAGGGGAGTCGAGGATCGATCGGTACCATCCTGGACTTCCTCGCCGGCGCCGCGCTCGCCGAACACCTGGGAGAACCTCCACTCAAGCGGCTCCGTCGGCGACGGGTCAGGCGACCGCGCCTGGGCCGGGGGCTGGGGCGAGGCCGAGGGTGAGCGCTCGGGTGCCGCGGCGCCGTTCATCGTCTTCTATAGCCTCCCCCACTGAGAGATGCTCCGGCGGGATCGAGGCGCGGTTAGCGTGCTGGGCACCGGAGGAATCGGGGCTAGGCGGCGCCGGTGAGAGAGTAGGGTGTAGGGGTGCGCTACGCGGCTGCGGCTGCGGCGGCGATGCCGGCGAGGGTTTGGGGGTTCATGGGGCGAAATGGCCAATGAGGGAGGGACCGAGATGGGGAGGGCGCTGCGACCGCAGCTGATACGACAACGGGGAGGGAAGAAACAGAAAGGATTTCCTTTTTTCCTCTTTACTTTTCTGCCCCCTTGTGGTTTTCTTAATCGTGTTCTTAAACGGTCTGCAGTGGTACACTATAAAACATACTAAATATACTGTTTGACAGTTAATTTAAAGTATGTACTGTAAAAGTAGAAGGAGAATAGTGTATAGAGTATAATTTAGAGGGCGCTGGTGCGGATAGCTTAACGTTAGGATAAAAAAATACTACGGATTAAGTAACTTAGAACAATGTCATTATACAAGAATTTCATAGCAATCTACAACTTTGTTCCTGCATAATATTTTAAACTTCAAGTTGGTTATATAGTCACAGTATTACTTTAAACATCGAGTGAGAGGAATCATTATTATTGTGTATTTCCTTCATCTCCAGATAAATAACGTTTTTTAAGTAAAATTAGTTAAAAAAACATCATCTATTTGGAGATGTAGGAAGTACATTTGCAATGCCTACGTGTTTATAATAGCAAAAGTAACCTGTGAAAATACTAGTATATTTTATTTCATCAAGATGTGGTACACGTACCGTTATCACATGGTGGAAGTTGCCCAGCGTGATATGATATGTGCTCAGTGTACGGGCACAGGAACCGCGCCATGAAGTTGGGTTCCTCCTTGTTTGTATCGGGGAAGCAGCATGTCGTCATGGGCCTTTGGATAAAGTAATACGTACTAGCTGCTGCTGGTGCTTAATTAATTAATTATAAGCATGGTTTGCTGTTAGTCGCTAATTACAGCTGTATTCAAAGCCCTGACGGAAGCGGAGATAGCAGATAGCAGCTTGTCTGTGGGCACGAAAGAATATGATATCCTCGAAAAACGTTGATAGGACGTAAATCCGTTTTATATTTATTTATTGGCGCCCGTAAGAGTGCTCTGAAATGCCTCGTCCGTTCCTCACTGGATCCAGCTTGCAGCTTCCAACAAACTCATGTAAGATTCTTAATTCTTCATTTGTGTATGATAAGCTTATTCTAACGCTGTCATTGTTATGTTTTGCCGCCGTCCATCAGGGCTCAACCATGTTGACAGAACGTCTCTGGCCGGATCCATTTTGATTACACTTGCACCGCTCGCGAACTGGCCACGGCCTATCAGGAAATCGCCGGGGCGTCTCTGGCCGGATGCCCGGCATCTCGCACCACCGATGATCCTGTTCCATGTTCTGGCTGCGAAAGTGCCGACTCGACCACCCTTTCAGATTTCATAACCGATCCCAATTTTCCACGTCCTTTTTATGAGAACATACATGGCCAGATTCACAGGTCTCACCTTTCAGAAGGAAAGCATGCAATCACTTGCATTCGTGCATCCGTTTATACCATTTTAAATTCGAGGTGAAGTCTGAAATCCGGACATGAACGTACGTGAGTTCCGTGCATGGTTGCTAATTCACATTGCAACAATAAGGTTATGCTTAGAACCTAAGTATTTCAATACTAAAGTTTTAGAAACCACATTTTTTTAATAACATGACAGTATCAAAATATTTTAATATCACAGTTTTGTAATAACACAGTTTTGCAATACATAGGACTGTTTGGAAGCAAAGTAGCAAGAATCAAAACCAAACAAGTAGAGAAATTTTTTGGTTTGGACCAAAGTTTTTTATACCTCAAAAATACCGTAGTATAGACAAAACCGTGATTTTAAATACATAATTTTTGCATTGATTAAAATATCATAATAATCTCAAATACTCCCTCCGTTTTGAAATAACCTCCGTTTTGAAATAATTGTCACCGGTTAGTTCCAAAATGAACTAACCGGTAACAATTATTTCAAAACGGAAGGAGTACCATAATATTACATCAAATTTTCAAAAATACTATGTTACCAAACATAATCAACATGGTTCGTTGTGCCATACTCAAGAAACGAATCCCTAATCTCTAAATCCACAACTGTATAGACGATACTACCCTCCTGGCATCCGCCCACTCACCCAGATCAGGATCTCCTGACTTAATCTTCAGTCACCAACATGTGGATCCGGAACCACATGTCAGTGACCAAGTCACGCACTGCACACCCGCCCACCGTTTTCCCCTCCCCACCTCGCCCGCCGTCCTCCTCCAACTCCTCTCCCTCTCCATCTCCACCCACCTCGTCTCCGCAGCTCTCCCCCGCGCTCCACTAAGGTGAGCCCCCCCCCCCCCCCCCCCCCCCACTATCCTCCTCCTCCTCCTAAACCCTACATCCTTCTTTCATCTGGATCCGCGTCGGTCTACGCCCCGCGCTACCAGATCTGATTCCTTCCGATCTGACCATACATTTTTCTATATCCATCTGCGTGTTGCGGCGCGTAGGGTTTGGGTGCGGCGGCGATGGCGGCGAGGTTGGCGCAGCTGCGCGCGAAGGCGGCGCAGGCCGCGGAGTTCGCCGCGAGGCACGGGGAGGCCTACTACAAGGAGGCCATGGAGAAGAACAAGCAGTACGTCGTGCAGCCCCCCACCGTCGAGAAGTGCCAGGAACTGTCCAAGCAGCTCTTCTACACCCGCCTCGCCAGGTGAAAACTCATGTCCTCTCGCGTGCGCCGTCTCGTTCCGACCGTCGAATTGTTTGGGTGCTCTTGCCATGCGTGCAGTGTCCCGCGATCTGTTTTGTGCGCGTGGTGAATTCTAGTTACATTTGTTTATGCCAATCGTACTCATGGACCTAATTGGACGTGATTAGCGTTTATCATGTATTTAGAAATATTCCCATTGATTTACTTGAACCTAAACCTACTAGTAATATGAACTTATGCTCAGCAATAGTAGTGGGGGTGTCCCAGCTGGCTGTCGGATTCTGTGAGCGGATTTAAAATGTTACCAGGATAATGTGGCTTCTTCTTGGTGCTGTAATTTAGATTTTATAGGTAGCATGGCTTTCGCTTTGAATGGCCAGTGCTTGCACTCCAGAGTTGCAATTGTTGGCTTCCTGGCTTGGCTAGCGTGACCCTTTGCCAATATGATCTCGTGGATTATGTGCAATTTTTTAGTTTTGCGATGTATAGCAAAAGGAACTTACGCAGCAAGTGGCATTTATATTGGTGTACCATGTTTGCAACTAATTAATGATTATTCAATGTTCTTTTTTCTGTATTTTTCTTGTACCCATTCTGCACGGAGACCTATGCATGAATGGCACGTGGATCCATGAAAGTTTGATCAGCTATGGTCCTGGTTTAGAGTCTCTTGTGATGTTAATGTTGGGAACAACAAATGCAATCAGCACTCTGGTGCAATCGTGCAAAAATTAAATCTGAGTCACACGATCTTTATCCAATGGTTACTGTATTTTTATACTTAAACTCTCCTACCTGATAACTAAACACTACTGTTAGGTGGAGAGGTTTAAGTGTAAAAATGCGCCAACCGTTGGATGTAAATCGTGTGGTTCAAATTTTATTTTTGCACGATTGCACCAAAGTGTTAATTGCATTCTAGTTGTCCCCGTTAATGTTTCATGACACAATATGGGATAACTTGAATGGACCCTTTACATATTGGTGTGGCACATAATTTAAGGTTTGTTATTCAACTTTATCTACAATCTTTGCAGTAAAGGCAGGCAAATACTTGTTCGAAAAAAAAAGCAATGACTTGGTTAGTTATGGGGAAACGGTCTAGCACTAATGTGGATGTGGATTATGATTTATGACTGACAGAGAAAAGCCTGTGTACCTGTTTATTTATGGTCTGTTGTTTTTGGTCTATGGTTGATACAAGCTCTTTGAACCAATAGTTTAAATTTGGCTGGGTGTGGTATGTAGTTTTATACTTATTCTTATCAGGCTCATGTTTTTAGTTGTGGACATCTAGCAAATCTTTATCATAAATATATGGTACCTATATCAATTTACTGGTCATTCCGGGACTACTAGATCCCGACCTCAATTCAGTTTGACACATGTGATTGATGCCTGGATGTTTGAGCCGATTGTCTAGTGCTGAGGTAGTATGCAACATGCGGAGACATTTATTTTGTCTGTACTATTTCAAGTCATGGTAGATAATTACATGTAGCTATTTCATTTAGTAACACAAAGGCTAACAACTTTCTTTTCCTTGACACTGATGAATCAGTGTGAAAATGTGTTGATTTTGAAATTGATCGATACACAAATGGCTAGTTAGGAGCAGAAGGAACAGCAATTTACCGACATTTGTTTGTATCTTTCTGCTGCTGCTGCTGCTTGTATCTTGATTTCGTAGAATGCAAATATGTATCTCTTATGACTTGTTCTGCTTAGGAGTTCTCTTTTCATGGTAGTTACTATTGCTGTGTCTGTTCAGTCTACCGGTCCGCTACGAGGCATTCTGGAAGGAGCTTGATGGTGTCAAGCAGGTATGGAAAAACAGAAAGGAGCTCAAGGTTGAGGACCTCGGGATTGCAACTTTATTTGGAGTTGAACTTTATGCATGGTTCTGCGTAGGAGAGATTGTTGGCAGAGGATTCACCTTAACCGGCTATAAGGTCTAGATGATTTCCCCTGGTTAAGGCCTGCTTCATAATATACACTTGGCTGATGCTTATCGAAATAACAATGATGCCTGCCTCTGATCGCAATTTTGTTTCTCAAGTTCTTCCTAGCGCTGAATGTCAGCAAGACGAGCTTATCATTACAACATCGCCTGAATAATTTGCTTGGTTGCCCATTCTTGTACCCTGTAATTTTTTCTCCATTGCATCTGCTGCAGTACCCTGCAAGCTGACTCATTTGTCTTTTCTGCCATCCAATTGGATCCTTTCTATGGAAGAGAGGTAATATGAACGACTGCTTGGTATCCTAGCACTATTTTTTCATATACGCCTTGTCTACCTTAGCGTGCTATGAATAGTTCGTCTTCCTGATGTATTGGTCCATCGCTGCAGAAGCAATAATTTCTTCGATCAATTACTAGATTGCTGTTATGGAACGTTTGAATTATACTGTACTATATCGGCTTGATTTGATATTGCTTATGCTAATCTGTAATAAAGTAACATTATTTCTGTAATTACAAGTTCCTTTACAATGCTCATTCCAAAAGAAAAGACTACCCAGTAACAAATCTACTAATTGAGAGAATTAGCAGAGCTAAATGACCTAGGACTGGCAAACAACATCAAGATGCTACACTCAAACTGCCTAAGAACGTAGCGCCGTCCCGGCTAGCAATACTTCCTAGTAAGTTTCAATTGTAGAGCAGAAGCAGAAGGATGAGGATGGCGAAGCTGCTGCTGGCAAGCCCGAGCATCGACGCCTTGTTGGTCCTGTACATCCTCTCTTCCGTCTCCTTGAGGAAGAGCACGCGGTCGCACCCCAGCTTGAAGAGCGCCAGGCACGCGAAGAAGAGGCTGATGGACGGCACCGCCAGCTCCTTGCTCTGCAGCTTCTCCTGCACTCCCCTCATCTCCTCCACGTTCGACCTGTGCCTCCACAGCAGCTTCAGTAACAGATTCAGTATCACTCTGTCTGATCGCAAGAACCCGTCGACATGCCAGTGCAGATTGGGCACTTGCCTCATCGCAGCATTCTCCCTGACTAGGTCGTCAAGCTTGCTGTAGACGACTGATTTCCAGTCCTTGAGCTCGTTCATATCCTTGGCCTGATCGAACGATCAGTGCAATTAGAATGGCATGTCTGGAAGCTTGAGACGATGCATGAGGACGTGCATTGTGCCATGCGTACCACGTTGTGCTTCCACTCGATGATGTTGTGCACGTCGGCCTTCATCTTCTCCAGAGCCATGGCCGTGTCTTCGAGAGTCCGTTCTGCAGGTCCGGCAGCTCGGCACGCGTTGTACCCTAGTGTGCTCCTCCAACGTCGACGGGTCCAGCTCCAGCGACCGCATCTTCTGTATCAGGATCTTGAGCACGCCGTCGTCGCCGTGGGTCGTCCGTCCCGTGGATGCCACCACCTGCTTCGCCTCCTTGGCAGTTGTCGGCTTTGCGTCGCCGGCGGCACCCCTGGATCCGTTGATGAGCGGTGTGGTTCTCGTTCACGTCCCGGATGACGGGTCCATGACGACGGCGGCGCGGTCCATGGAGGCGTCCGCTTCAGGGCCTGCGCCGGCCATGAAGTCTTGCCGTACAACTCGAGGTAACTGAGGATGCAGTAGAAGCCGGAGCCGTAGTGGGTGACGAGGCGGAGGCGGAGGTACCGCGCCCACTTGGGCTCCGGCAGCCCACCGAGGATGTTTGGGCGCGCCTTTGGCCTCCTTGTTGTGCGCGAGATACCTTGGCGCCCTTGGATTGTACTCGGCGCCGCTGGGCTCCAGTCGGTGCGTCGTTCTCCGCCTTGACGCCCTCTGCATGATCAACGCGTCGAGGCTCTCGAAGGCCGACGACGCGTTGCCTCTTGGGGCGACGGCGGGTAGGAGAACTGGCACGTCGGAGAGAACACGTTATGGTACGGCAGCACGTAGGCCTCCAGCGACATCACCTTGTTGCAGAAGCTGTCGCGCTTGCCGTGATCCTTGTAGAAATCTGCATGCGTTGAACAGCAATGCAAAATCTGTATGTAAATTTGACATACATGAAAATGCGATAAACCTTTCCATCGACGAGGAGGAAGGGTCGTTCTGGCCGTGGAGGAACTGGGAGCGGAGGAGGCACCAAACGGACAAGACGACGGAGACGGACACCTCCCGGAAGCTGCCGTCCATGGACAGCGCATCGGCGGCGGTCCCCTTACCGCCTTGATGTTGATGGTGATCCCCCGGCCCAAGCAAATTTTCCGCCTCCGCCTCCTCTTCCTGCTCATGCATGCACCGTCGACCCGTCAAATCAATCACATCACAGAGCCCCTGACCCGAGACCGGCTGCACGCCCACACCACGCGCCGGTGGATTCGATTTCGCGGGTAATTCCAGTGCCCAATCGCCTTGGATGTCGATCGGACGCATGCAGATGATGTCGCAGAGACGACGCGCACGCGCAGGGGGGTGGAAGGCGAGAGGAAGGCAGAGGCTGAGCGGGTCGGAGAGAGAGGGGAGGGGGAATGGAGCAATGTTACGTACTGTACTCTCTAGGGGAGATCAAGTAGATAGGACGGAGATCGGGAGGAGGAAGACGTGGGGAGGAAGGCGATAGCCGACAGGCCAAACGGAATGGCGTCAATCTGTTTCACTTTCTTTCACTGGCGTTCAAGTACAGGCAGGCGCCGACGTCACACACACTCACGCGCTTGGCGCGCACGCACTCAGCACGGAATCGCTCGGACACAAATTAGGCCTTTTGGGCCGAGTTTCCCGACGATGCCCACTTTCTGCATCTTGAGGTGGAATTGGTAGCGGCAACAGCTGAGTGGCGGCAAGTGACGGAGCGGCAAGTTGGGCGGAGGACATGGCGATGTGCTCGCGAAACCTGCGTGCGCCACGAAGCAGCGGCGGCCGGTGGTGATGATGATGGACTCGAAAAGAAGGAAGACAGGCGCGCGCCAATCTCGTGGACGACATGAAGGCCCGAGCAAGCTTTGTGGGTCGACTCGGGTTTTCTGTTCTCGGCTTCCTAGCTATTTTGTCGTCATGTCAATGTAGATATGGTTGCTGACTAGGTCATCGGTTGTGACCTCCCGGCCGCTGCAGTCCCTGTTATTAGCTCTTTATAATTAAGAGAGGAAAAGAAACGATCGTGATAGTTGAGGGAGGCACCTAAAATTGGAAGACTTTCATTTCCTTTCGGACTGAATGCCCTACACTTCACTCTGGTTGAGGGAAAATTGTTAAAACCCACATCCATCTTATAGGAGGTTTCATATACTCGTCTGTGACTTTTTGTTTTAGTCTAACACCTTTAAGTTTGGTTGAATTTTTCAATACCCCTCGACCGTGGCTCTTATATATACATGACCCCTAACATTGCTCCGAATGCTTCATGATCAGGGCCGGCTCCATAGTTTTGTGGGCCCTAGGGCAAGCTTGGTGTTAGGGCCCCTCGAGAGTATATAATATATGCTCTCACTGTTTCATTTTATTTGATACTAGTTAGTTCAAATTAAATTAATTATTTCAAACTAAACTAACTAGTGTCAACTAAAATGAACGGGAGAGTACTTCACTTGTAATTTTTTTTTGCGATTTACATCACCTGTAAATTACTCTCTCTGTTTCATGTTATCTGACATCAGTGTTATTTAAAATGAAAGAGAGAGTATATATAATAGTAAAAAATAATAAAACATAAATCATCTAATAAGAGTAGCTACTTCCTCCGTTTCAAAAAGTTTGTCGCTTTGTAGTTCAAAAATGAACTACAAAGCGACAAACTTTTTGGGACGTGTCGGTACCTTAGAAATCGTACACCCCTTGAGGTTACAAAGATCTCAAAGGAAAGTCATCTATTTGGTTTGAAGATCCTCGGAGGACCACATGTCAGACATAACCGAACCCGCTTCTCCAACATGGTTAATCCCTGGGTCACCACGTGTACAACTAAACCGGAGCTACCGCCCACAAGGCGGAAGCTCCGGGCCACGTACCGAAACGGCACCTCCGGACTTAACCCCAGACCGAGAGAAGCTCCGGACCTGACACGTGTCTGGTAGCTCCGGAGCTACCTGTTTCCCACAGCAAGCTCCGGAGCTGCCACGTGTCCAATCGTCGGACCTTCAGCTTCTAACCTCCGGAAGACCTTGCAACGGCTCCGGATCTTCAAAGGAGAGCCAAGGACTTCAAGACCTGATTAAGTGTCATTAATGCCATATTAATGACACTTAAACGGACGATCTTAACACCAGTAACGGTGCTGTCAAAGCCTGTTACAGGATCATTAAGAGCAATTAAGCGTGTATCAATACTAGTAACCGCTGGGGCCACATGTCGGGCCAAGCTAACTTGTAACGGTCTGCCCTTGTACTATAAAAGGACAGGCCGACGATACACGCGGGGAGGTGGACGTTCAAGAACGAACTCACGCACCCCATACACTCGTGGCAAGCTCATACTGCTAATACAACACCAACGCACCCGTGGAGTAGGGTATTACGCTCAGGCGGCCCGAACCACGTAAATTCTTGTGTCTCCTCTGTCAAACTCCTATTCACCTTCTTGAATCTCCGCGCGCCCACACCGAACATCAAACTCCCCTATCACTTTAGTAGTGTAGAGAGATCTGCCGGTTCTAACCGCCGACAGTTGGCGCGCCAGGTAGGGGCGCCTGAGATTTCGAGAATGGTGAACTCCGCTGCTGGATCATCCAACGGCCAACCTGCTGCTCAAGCTGTTGGGGGCAATCCCTCCAACAGGCAGCCACCAGCAGGAGCCTCAGCACCAGCAGGAGCCACACTCCCACCACCACCGTCTCCTCCAGCAAACCGTGCTGGGCAACGTGATGGTGCGCCGGCGTCGCTTACTGCGTCGGCGAATTATGACAACCCGGAACACGTGCTCCATGCAGCGCGTGCTCTTCTCCAACGTCCACCACCTCCGGATGCATCTCGAGATGCACTGGAGCAGTGGAGGGCCGATGTGGAGCACTTGGTTGCAGCAGCAGCCGAACGCCTCAACAATCAGGGTCCTCCTCCTTCGGGACGAGTCTCGTCGCAGCGGCGGACTTTGTCCGGAAGACTTGGTCCGCACGTCTCCAATAGTAGGAGACGTGCTGCATCCCAACAAGTGACGTCGTTGCCCTCCGGGGCTTGACACACTCACACGGTATCCAGGCTTTCGACTCATGACCTCCGGGCGTAGCTTGATCGCCGATACCGTCAGCACGATGGCCGTGTCCATATTGAGCGTGCCCGTGAAAGACGGGAAGCTCAGGACCTTTCTACTCTGGAAGGAGTAGGAGGAGGCTGTTCAGCCCTAGCCATGCACCTGCGCATGGTTAGATGGCCACAGAAGTTCCGGCCTCACCTGCCGGAAAAATTCGACGGGACTGTCAATCCCGCCGAATTTCTTCAGATATACTCCACTGCAATCTTGGCAGCTGGAGGAAACGAGGCCGTGATGGCCAATTATTTTCCAGTGGCCTCAACTGGGACCGCCAGGTCCTGGTTTATGAGCCTTCCACCCAACTCTATCAACAGTTGGGAGGAGCTGTGCCGTCAGTTCACTGCCAACTTCGGGAGTTCATACACCCGACCAGGCACTGAACTAGACCTTTTTGCGGTCGTGCAAAAAGGGGGAGAATCTTTGCGGTCCTTCATCCAGAGGTTCTCTCAGGTATGAAACACTATCCCTTCTATCTCTAGCGCCTCTGTCATTGTGGCATTCAGACAGGACATATGAGACAAGAAGATGTTGGAGAAGCTGGCGATCAAGGAGATCACCAGCGTCACGGAACTCTTTAGCCTGGCAGACAAATGTGCTAGAGCTGCGGAGGGCCGTGAGATGCACTCCAAACCAGCCTCGGAGGATCACAAGAAATCCTCCAAAGAATAAGCCGCTACCTCTGGGGGTGGCAAGAAGAAAAAGAAGACCAACGGCAAGACAAAGTCGTCGGCCGGCACATCCAACGTTGCAGCTGCTGCAACTCTGGGTGGCCGGGGGTCACGCCCCGAGAAGCGACCTCGACCGTCTTCTGAAGACTGTGGCAAACCCAAAGTGTGGTGTCCCATTCACAAAACGGGCAGCCACAGTTTGGAAGACTGCCGGGAGGTCCAAAACCTTGCCGATCGCTACAACAAGCGCCGGGAAGGATCTCCTTTCCGACAGAGGGAAGGAAAGCAAAATGCCGACGAAGCTTCGGCTGAAGAGGAGTTAGGGTTTCAGGATCCCAAAAAGGTCCTGAAGGCCGTTTACACCTCCGTCGATGATGATTCTGACGTCTCTGACAACGAGCGTCGGAAGACCATGAACACCATTTTCGGTGGGTCATGGGATATCACCTCTCGTCGCGTCATCAAGACTATGCGGCGATATATGGCCGTTGTGGCCTCTACAGTCAGGCCGGAACCTCATCGAAAGTGGATGGACACCTCCATCACTTTTGATGCTTCTGATTGCCCGCGGAGCATGGTTGGAGCAGCTCAGTTACCTTTGATGGTATCTCCTACCATCAACAACATTCAGCTCCACCATGTCATGGTAGACGGAGGTTCGGGACTTAACCTCATCAGCTTCGAAGCTTTCACTAAGCTTCAGCTCCGACCTTCGGATCTCCATCCCTCTCGACCTTTCTCCGGAGTAGGTCCGGGGGGCATTACCCCACTCGGAGCTATTACTCTCCCCGTTACCTTCGGGACCCGGGAGAAATATCGCACCGAGAAGTTGGTCTTCGGCGTCGCTCAGATCAACTTACCGTTCAATGCCATCTTGGGTAGACCTGCCCTGTACAAATTCATGGCAGCTGCTCATTATGGATACCTGGTGTTGAAGATGCCAACACCAGTAGGCGTTCTCCGGATCCGCGGAGATCGCACCGCCGGAGTAACTGCTCTGGAAGAACTCCACACACTCACCACGGCGCAAGAGGAGGACTCCAGGCAGGAGCAAGCTCCAAAACCCCCGAGCATTCGTCAACGAGGCTCGACCTATGCACCCCGTGTGCAGCCAAGCGGCGACACCGACATTCCCGTCAAAGTTGTCCAAATTGGTTCCGATGCCGCTAAGACCACCCGTATATCGGGAGGATTGAACGACAAATAGGAACTCGCGCTCATCACTTTCCTCCGGGCTAATGTTGACGTGTTTGCTTGGCAACCGTCACAAATGCCTGGGATCCCCAGGGAAGTGATTGAGCACAATCTGAAGATCTACCCCGATGCTCGGCCTGTGCATCAGAAGCCTCGGAAGCAATCCGTAGAGCGGCAGAACTTCATCCGACAAGAAGTGAAGAAGCTACTCGAAGCCGGATTCATCCGAGAAGTCTTCCATCCAAAATGGCTGGCGAACCCAGTCGTTGTGCCCAAGGCCGGCGGGAAGCTTCGGATGTGCATCGACTACACCACACTAAATAAGGCATGTCCAAAAGATCCATTCCCACTACCTAGAATAGATCAGATAGTGGATTCCACCTCCGGGTGTGAATTACTGTGTTTCCTAGATGCATATTCTGGATATCATCAAATCAGGATGTCTAGGGAGGATGAAGAGCATACTTCATTCATCACAGTAGATGGATTGTACTGTTACACAGCCATGCCCTTTGTTCTCAAGAATGCAGCTTCAACTTTTGTACGAGCTATGTACAAAACTTTTGAAGAACTCATCAGAGACGTAGTGGAAGTGTACGTCGATGACATCGTGGTCAAGGTCAGGAACAAGGAGTCACTCCTCGACACCTTGCAGGCTGTCTTCGATAAGATGCGGGCCACCCGCACAAAGCTAAACCCGGATAAGTGCGTATTCGGGGTTAGCTCCGGAAAACTTCTTGGTTTCCTAGTAAGTCACCGGGGCATAGAAGCTAATCCGGCGAAGATAAAAGCCATTGAAGACATGCGGCCACCAACCCGCATCAAAGACGTCCAAAAGTTATCTGGATGTCTAACAGCCCTCAGCCGGTTCATATCAAGACTGGCGGAACGGGCACTCCCCTTCTTCAAGTTATTGAGGAAGTCCGGACCATTTCAATGGTCCGAAGAAGCAGAGAAGGCATTCCAGGAGGTGAAACAGTTCCTCACCACCCTACCAATTCTGGTAGCTCCGAACCCTGGTGAGCCTTTGTTGCTTTATATTTCAGCTACTAATGAAGTCGTCAGTATGGTTCTGGTTGCAGAGAGACCGAAACTACCCCACACTCAGGAATCCAGACCCCTTCGGGAAGGTACGGAGGTTCCGGATCAATGAAGAGGAAGCTCCGGACCCCTCCGGGAGGGTCCAGACCATTCAACGCCCGGTATACTTCATTAGTGAAGTATTACATGATGCCAAGACTCGATACCTAGAGGTGCATAAGCTGCTCTATGCAGTTCTTATTGCCTCCAGGAAGCTTCGATACTACTTCCAAGCTCACAAAGTCTCGGTGGTGACCTCCTACCCACTACGAGCAATCTTGCATAATCCCAATTCAACTGGGAATATTGCAAAGTGGGCTGCGGAATTGGCTGAATTTGATCTTGAATTTATTTCAAGACAAGCAGTCAAGAGTCAAGCGTTGGCAGATTTTGTGGCAGAATGGACTCCCTCTCCATCAAATCCTGGGGGCCCCAGTGAGCAGAAGACGGAGCATCAAGCTCCAACCTTCACCGAGCCTCAGTGGACCCTCTACTTCGACGGCTCCATGCAGAAGCAGGGGGCCGGAGCTGGAATCCTTCTCCTTGCACCAACTGGGGAGAAGGTAAAATACATGTTACACGTTGACTTCAAGGCAACCAACAACATGGCAGAGTATGAAGCACTCATCTACGGACTAAAGGTGGCACTGTCATATGGTGTCAAGCAACTGCTGGTCAAAGGAGATTCACAGCTCATCATCAAGCAGGTGAAGGGTGAATGCTCCTGCAATAATCTCCAGCTAGCTGCTTACCTCCTTGAAGTCCAGAGGCTTCAGAAGGACTTTGAAGTCCTATATCTCCACCATGTTCAGCGTGCCCATAACGCTGAAGCTGACGAACTCTCGACTAAAGCGTCAACCGGAGCTCCGGCTCCTGACGGAACCTTTGTTCGGAGGTTGTCAAAGCCAACAGCTCAGCCTGCCGAACTGAGCGAAGGGGGCGAGATCAACATCCCGAAGCTGACGGTCCCGATGGCCCTGTTACCATGGCAGCCATCAAGGGTCGTAGGTGCTGCCGGGAGCTCCGAGCAACCCAACACGCAAGACTCAAAAGCTCAAGCTAGTTCCGATGTATGGATCTCGGAGATCTGGAGCTACTTGAAAGACAACATCCTTCCTGACGATGATGTATCCGCTGACCGGGTAGTCAGATTGGCTAAAAGATACACGCTGGTAGAAGGGGATCTCTACCGGCGCGGTGCCAACGGCATCCTAATGCGGTGCATCACAAGGGAAGAAGGCTGCGAACTTCTCGCAGAAATCCATGGAGGCGAGTGTGGGAACCACGCATCTTCCCGCACGCTGGTTGGAAAAGCCTTTCGGCATGGCTTCTACTGGCCTACAGCGCTCCAGGATGCCACTGAGCTGGTGAAGAAATGTGAAGCATGCCAATTTCATACAAAGCAAATTCATACACCAACTCAGCCCTTACAAATGATACCTCCTACATGGCCCTTCGCCGTGTGGGGGATGGACATCTTGGGACCCTTCCCAAGAGCCGTCGGAGGTTACAAGTTCATGTATGTCGCCATCGACAAGTTCACCAAGTGGCCGGAAGCGACTCCAGTTGTGACAATCAACAAGCAATCTGCTATCAACTTTCTGCAATCCATTGTAAGCAGATTTGGAGTCCCAAACAAAATCATCACGGGATAATGGGACTCAATTCACAAGCTCAGCATTCCAAGGATATTGCGAAGACCTCGGCATACAAGTTTGCTACGCCTCCGTAGCTCACCCAGCCAGCAATGGCCAAGCCGAGAGAGCAAATGCAGAAATCCTTAAGGGACTCAAAATGCGCACCTATAAGCGCTTGAAAAAACATGGAGCCAACTGGATCGAAGAGCTTCCGCCCACTTTATGGGCCAACAGGACATCTCAAAACCGGTCAACTGGAGAGACACCCTTCTTCCTGGTGTACGGAGCTGAAGCAATCATTCCTCCGGAAATCACCTTGGGTTCACTCCGGGTCCGGACCTTCGACGAAGCCGCGCAGGACCAGCTCCGGCGTGAAGACCTAGACCTCCTTGAGGAGGGAAGGTGCCAAGCAGCTGTTTGGAATGCCCGATATCGTCAAGCTCTACGGCGTTATCACCAGTGGCATGTACGCAACCGACAGCTCGAGGAAGGCGATCTGGTGCTACGGAGAATACTATCCAGAGAAGGGTTAAACAAACTCTCCCCCGGCTGGGAGGGGCCCTTCCGAGTGATTAAAGTATCCCGTCCCGGAAGCGTTCGCTTGGCTACCGAGGATGGGACACCTCTCCCAAATCCTTGGAACATCGAGAACCTCCGTAAGTTCTACACTTAATACCACGGAGGTGAGTCTTGAGTAACTTGGGGTGTATGTTATAGAGTCATTGTACAGAGTGAGCAGCCGGACCTTTCCCGAAAGGTCCGCAAAGCTCATGCAACACTTGTCACAGTCTCAGAACTAAAAGTGCGGCTAACTACCCTGGGTCAAACGAGAAATAAAACACACTTATCCTGGTTCCGTACCCTAAGAGTGTACTTGTTTCCCCTGTACCCCGAACCTATAATGAAAGACATCTTCATGTGAAATAGACTCCACGTGCATTTATTTTGTACAGGCTCAATATTTTTATTTTTCTCTTTCTTGTCTATAACAAAGACGTGCAATTCTTAAGAAATTTTAGTTCGACTGGTTTATATACGATTCGAGTTTTATTGTCAGTTCTTTTGGATTCAAATATCGTTCATGGCCAACTCGCCTGAAAGCCGCTGTCGACTGTTGGAGTCGGCAGATCTCCTGAAACAGCTAAAGTGTTGAAGGAGTTCGTAGTTCGGTGTGGGCACGCGGAGACTCAAGAAGGTGAATTGCGGTTTAACACTGGAGACACTAGGATTTACGTGGTTCGGGCCGCCTGAGCGTAATACCCTACTCCACGGGGGTGTTGATGTTGTATTGGCTTATCACGTATGATCTACCGTCCGTCTCCCTGTGTATCGTCGGCCTGTCCTTTTATAGTACAAAGACAGGCCGTTACAAGCTACCTGGCCCGACATGTGGCCCTGGCGGTTACTAGTATTGATACACGATTAATTGTTGTTAATGATCCTGTAACTAGCTTCGACAGTGCCGTTACAGGTGTTAAGATCGTCCGTTTAAGTGTCATTAATATGGCATTAATGACATTTAAACAGGTCTTGAAGTCCTTGGCTCTCCTTTGAAGATCCGGAGCAGTTACAAGGTCTCCCGGAGGTTAGAGGTGGCTTGCTCCGATGTTTAGACACGTGGCAGCCCTGGAGCTTGATGCGGGAAGCAGGAAGCTCCGGGGCTACTTGACACGTGTCAGGTCCGGAGCTTCTCTCAGTCAGGGGTTAGGTCCGGAGGTGTCGTTTCGGTACTCAGTCCGGTGCTTCCCCCTTGTGGGCGGTAGCTCCGGTTCGGTAGTACACGTGGCGACCTAGGGATTAACCATGTTGGAAAAGCTGGTCCGGTCATGTCTGACAAGTGGGCCTCCGAGGGTCTTCAACTCGAGTAGTCGTCCTTCCCCTGAGATCTTTGTAATCTCAGGGGGTGTACGGTTTTTAGGGTACCGACAGTGGCCCCCTGGACCTACCTCCGAGGAAGGTCACCGGGGTGAAGTCGTTCCATCGGAGGTGGGTCCACCTTTGCGACTCTTGAACTGGGTCTTCAAAGGTCTTCAGAGGTGCCGTTGGCAGGATTTTACAGTTAAATCCCGACGCGTGGCACACCTCAGGCGGTAGATAAGATCTTTGGCGTGCGGATCTCACGCAATTGAAGGTCGTCGGTTTCCGATACGAAAACCGTATCGGTTCCGCGCGCCTTGTCAGGCCGCCGCCTTTGGGTTTCCCGCCTCGTGATGACAACCGTTCGCCTGGGTGAGAACCTCGACTTGATCGTCGGGGTGGTCCCGGGCCCCCTTGTCATCGGCTGGGTTGAACTCTTGAGTAGTATTTTCGACTCCCCTGCAGTTTCCATCCAAGCGTTGCGAGGGCTTACTTAAGAAGGAAAGGGCGCACCGTCGGGAGTTCTTTACGCCTCCCATCTGATCTTGCTCTCAAACTCCCGACTCGTACTTTGCTCTTCCTCTCTTGCCTAGTTGTGCTGCGATGGAGTTGGGTCTGCGCGAGAGTCGCCTGAAGACCGACAACAATTTGAAGAAGGTTCGAGCCCTTATGGGGTGGTCCTCGGACTTCTTCAGCCGCTCGGTCCGTGCCGGCGGAGAGCTCCCCTTTGAGAAGGAGCGCGTTGGCGAGATGGTGTACTTTTCTTCGTACGCCATGGTGGGACTGATCCCACCATTTTCTTCTTTCTTCTTGATGCTGCTAGACTTCTATGGTCTGCAGCTATACCACCTTGGTCCCCACTCCATTCTCCTTGTGTCCATCTTTGTCCACTTCTGCGAGATGTGGGTGGGCATCCCCCCCTGCGTCGAGCTCTTCCGAACCTTCTTCACCGTTCACACCACCGGCCGGAGCAACGAGTACCTTGGCTTCTACTACTTCATGAAGCGCAAGAAGTGCCCGTTCAAGTACCTCCGGTCGTTCCCTTCCGGGAAGTGGGATGACTGGAAGAAAGATTGGATTGTCGTCAGGGTGGAGGAGCATGAGCGGTTGGAACTGCCAGGCAGTCTGCCCGGCATCGACACGTCGATATGGAGTGAAGTCCCGGTGCTGGCGGAAGTTTTCGACCCTGTCCTGACCAGGATCCGCCGATGTGTGGAGGGAGGATTGACTCCCCAGGCGGTGTTCTGCAACTTCCTAACCAACAGGTGGGCGCCGCTGAAGAGGAGGGAGAAGCTCGCCTGGGCCCTCAACAGCGTGATGGATGAGGACCGGGTTGAAACCCGGTTGAAGTCCGACATGGTGGGGAAGACCCTGGAGTTGCACCTCAAGAAATTCCAGCACGGCATCGACGTCGACGGAGATTACTTGACTCCGCCGCCGGCCTTTCTCCCTCTGAACGTGGAAGTGGAGTTCAGCAGAGAGCTCCGGCGGAAGATGCCTGCGCTTGACGACCTTGGCGTCGTCGAGAGGAGACCAACCACCCGGGTGGCAATCCCTGGGGTGCCCGAAGATGGCTCAGTCCCTGCTCCACAGCCGAGGGTTGAAGTCATCGGCAAGGGCAAGGAGCTGGCGGAGGAGCCGGAGAGTCGGAAGAGGAAGCTGCGGCATGTCGACGGAAGGTCCGTCATGCCCGCTGCTTCTACCTTGGCTCCTTCTCCCCAAGGGGGAAGATCTTCTGGTGGCATGGCGACTGTCCCCGTGGTGGGGTCCTCCCGGAACGAGACTGTTCCTGCAGTGGGATCCTCCCGAAGCGCTTCCGTCTCCGTGGTAGAGCCCTCCGGTGGTGCTAGCTCCGGGTGTACGACTCCGGCCCCCGGGGCGGTTGGAGTCTCCAGGTCCAGGGGTTCCTCCCGATCGAGGAGAGCCTCGACCCGGGAATCTCCCGTGGCTGCGGCGAGTTCTGGGGGGCCTCCTAGAGCTCCTACGCCGACCCTGGCCAGCCCGGAACGTCCGGGAAAAAGGTTCCGCGCAAGCTGGTGCGGGAGCCTTCCAAGGTAATTTTTGATGTTTACCCTGGTTAACTTTTTAGTTGTAGTGATTGTTTGTTAATTCTCTTTATCCATCCTCTGCAGCGTCCCTAAGAAAGGGAGTGAAGCTCCACCCTCGGCCACGGTTTCTGAGGCCGTGGGAGCTTCCGCTCCTGTCCCGACTCCGCCCCAGATGGTGGCTGAGGCTGCGACAGCTCCGGCGCCGGCTGTCGTGGTCATGAACCTCGACTCGTCCCCAGAACTTCCCGTGGTAGCGCCGGACCACAGGAGTGAAGACATGCCGGCGGCACTTGTCTCGGAGATTGAAGCTCCGGGTCCTTGTGCTGCAGTAATGGAAGCTCCGGCTGCAGAGCCGGAAGAAGTAATAGTCCCGGTCTCGGAGCCGGAACTCGTTGAAGCCCCGGCGATTGAACCGGAGGTGATTGAAGCTCCGGCGTTCGAGCCGGAAGTCGAGGTAGTTCCGACAGTTGAGTCGGTTACCTCCGATGCACCGGTCGCTGAGCCGGTTGTTGTTGGAGCGCCGGTCGCAGAGCCGGCGGTTGAAGAGGTGAGGGAGCTCGGGTCTCCCTCAGAAGAGGTGCCCCGATCGGAGCCAGCAGTAGCTCCTGCTCCGAAGGCGACGACATCGATGGTACCTGTGGCAGAGCCAGAGTGCCTAAACGAAGTCGCCGGCCCCCTGCTTGAGGGGACGAATGAAGACTTGGCAGCGGGGCCTTCTTCGATGGCGACTGAGGCCATCCCGGAGGAATGCCCTAGCGCTTTGGAAGCTCAGGGTTCCGCTCTCGTAGAGTGGGACCCAATTTTTGTATGTGAAGACCCGCTGGAACCAGCAGAGGAGACCCCAGCAGGTCCGGAGCCCATCCCGCTGTCGATGTCTATCGACAACGCCTGCTCCAGTCTACGTCAGGTCCAACTGGCCTTCTTCCACGACAGCAAGGCTCTTGAAGAGGAGCGCCAAACCCTTAGGCGGTGGCGTAATCGGCTCCACTTCGAGACTAAGCTGGCGCAGTCGAGGCATGCGGATGACAATGAGTGTATCAAGCGGGAGAAGATCCGCCTGGAGTGTTGGGAGAAGCTGCTGGATGAGAGGGAGAACATGACCCATGCCCTCGACGCTCATTCTTGGGAGTTCCATGATCAGGCCAAGGCTGCCAACGACACGGCCAATGCTCGGTTCGAGTAGCTTGAAGCCATCAACGCAGCTCTCATCAAGCGCCGAGAGGCACTCGAAGGGAGGGAGAGACGACTCGAAGACGAAGAGCAAAAACTTCTGGAGCTGCGGGATGACATCCTGAGAAGGGAAGAGGAGCTCGCCGAGAAAACAGCTCTGGCGGACAAGGGCCTCGAGGAGCGCACTAAGAAGTTGGAAGAGCGCTACCTCGAGGAAGAGGAGAAGACCTGGGTGCGAGGGCAGGAACTCTATGAATACGAGTGTGTCCTTGTTGCCTGGGAGAAGAAAGTGGAGGCTAGGGAGAAAGACCTGGTCGACTGTCGGAACAAGATCCACCTCCGGGAGGAGGAGCTCGGAAGACTTGAGAGGCGGGTTGCTGCAAAAATTCAGCAAAACGCCAAAGAAGTTGAGCGCCTCGCCCGTGAGAATTCCGAACTGACGGCGGCCAAGAGATCCTTCGAAGAAGTGAAGAGCCTGAGGACAGTGGACTCCCTGCAGATTTGGGAGTTCCTGGGCAAGGCCAACGATGCGCTGACGCCGATGGGTTTCACCCCCGTGCGCCCGGATGATCCGGAGCCGGAGCCGGACCTCGCGCTGCAAGCGTTGAGCGCAGCAGGCAGCAAGCTCTCCAAGGTGGGCGACGTCATCGTGGACCAACTGGAGGTCAAGGGGCAATCCCTGGCGAGGAACCCTCAATTTCCTCTGGACCCGGTGCTTGAAGGCCCCGTCGAAGGAGAAGGCGAAGCTACCCGAGCCAGCGTATCGGAGGTCGCCCAGAAGGTCGCCGAGTTCTTCCATAGGGTCTAGGATCATCTCTTTAGCTCCCGCTTGTATTTTCTCTTCTTCCTCAATTTTGTACTCCCTTGTCTCCAGATGTAATCTCCTGTCTCCAAATAAATTTCATTTTTTTGTCTTCAACATCTTTATCTTCTCTTGGCCCCCTGGTAGATGTACACAATTTGATTGTGAACATGTACCAAAAGGATACTGAGTTTTGTTGAAGACGAATTTGCTTCGAACTTGTAGAATTTAGTTCCGAAGTCTTTGATAGTGAAGGTCCCCTGAAGTTGTCGGAGCTTAGAAGCTCCAGTACTGTCCATCGCTGGAGGTTAGTAGCTCCGGCAATAGCTTCTATCAACACGTAGAGCGTCGATAGTTAGTACTCCAAGGTGTCGGAGCTTAGTAGCTCCGGCAATGACCTTTAGCAACACTTGGTAAGTTGGTAACAGACTCCATGTACGGGGTCTTCTCACCATCTTTTACTCAGCGCCGATGGTTGACCCCCTTGAGGGGGTCGGAGCTTGGTTAGCTCCGGCTTTTCTCCATCAACGTATATTTTATTTTTCCTGCACACTTAAGCCAAGAAAAACGATAAAATTTGTTCCTTGTCTATAATTTCATCGCGGCTTACGATTCTCAAGTAAATTTTAAGTTGAACGCGATTTTAAATACAACTGGATGCGTTGTCTTTTCTCTTAGATCCAACTGTCCATGGACCCGCCTTACTTTGGCCTGCTGGGGTGTAGGTAGAGTGGCGTACTTAGGGTGCTTGACCAGGCTAAGTCGATAGCGCACTCCGGCCCTAGATTGGCTTGGCGGCTTTCAGGCGAGTTGGCCATAAACGATATTTAAATCCAAGAGTTCTGACAATTCAACTCGAGTCGTATATAAACCGGTCAAACTAAAATTTCTTAAGAATTGCAGGTTTCTGTTATAGACAAGAAAGAGAAAAATAAAAATATCGAGCCTGCAGAAAATGAATGCACGTGGAGTCTATTTCACATGAAGATGTCTTTCATTATAGGTCCGGGGTACAGGGGAAACAAGTACACTCTTAGGGTACGGGACCAGGCTAAGTGTGCTTGGTTTCTCGTTTGACCCAGGGTAGTTAGCCACGCTTTTAGTCCGGAGACTGTAACAAGTGCTGCTTGAGCTTTACAGACCTTTCGGAAAAGGTCCGGCTGCTCTCCCGGAGGAACTACCCGACTCTGTACAATGACTCTATAACATACATCTCAAGTTACTCAAGACTCACCTCCGTGGAATTAAGTGTAGAACTTACGGAGGTGCTCGATGTTCGAAGGATTTGGTAGAGGTGTCCCATCCTCAGTAGCCAAGCGAACGCTTCCGGGACGGGATACTTTGATCACTCGGAAGGGCCCCTCCCAGCCGGGGGAAAGTTTGTTTAGCCCTTCTTTGGATAGTATTCTTCGTAGCACCAGATCGCCTTCCTCGAGCTGTCGGTTGTGTACATGCCGCTGGTGATAACGCCGTCGAGCCTGGCGATATCTGGCATTCCGAACAGCTGCTTGGCACCTTCCCTCCTCGAGGAGGTCTAGGTCTTCACGCCGGAGGTGGTCCTGCGCGGCTTCGTCGAAGGTCCGGACCCAGAGCGAACCCATGGTGATTTCCGGAGGAAGGATTGCTTCAGCTCCGTACACCAGAAAGAAGGGTGTTTCTCCGGTTGACCGGTTTGGAGAAGTCCTGTTGGCCCATAGAGTGGGCGGAAGCTCTTCGATCCAATTGGCTCCGTGCTTTTTCAAACGCTCATAGGTGCGCGTTTTGAGTCCTTTAAGGATTTCTGCATTTGCTCTCTCAGCTTGGCCATTGCTGGCGGGATGAGCTACGGAAGCGTAGCAAACCTGTATGTCGAGGTCTTCGCAATACCCTTGGAATGCGGAGCTTGTGAATTGAGTCCCATTATCAGTGATGATCTTGTTTGGGACTCCGAATCTGCTTACAATGGATTGCAGAAAGTTGATAGCAGATTGCTTGTTGATCGTCACAACTGGAGTTGCTTCCGGCCACTTGGTGAACTTGTCGATGGCGACGTACAGGAACTTGTAACCTCCGACGGCTCTTGGGAAGGGTCCCAAGATGTCCATCCCCCACACAGCGAAGGGCCATGTAGGAGGTATCATTTGTAAGGGCTGAGCGGGTGTATGAATTTGCTTTGCATGAAATTGGCATGCTTCACATTTCTTTACCAGCTTAGTGGCATCCTGGAGCGCTGTAGGCCAGTAGAAACCATGCTGGAAGGCTTTTCCGACCAGCGTGCGGGAAGATGCGTGGTTCCCACACTCGCCTCCATGGATTTCTGCGAGAAGCTCGCAACCTTCTTTCCTTGTGATGCACCGCATTAGGATGCCGTTGGCACCGCACCGGTAGAGATACCCTTCTACCAGTGTGTATCTTTTAGCCAATCTGACTACCCGGTCAGCGGATACATCATCGTCAGGAAGGATGTTGTCTTTCAAGTAGTTCCGGATCTCCGAGATCCATGCATCGGAACTGACTTGAGCATTTGAGTCTTGCGTGCTGGGTTGCTCGGAGCTTCCGGCAGCACCTACGACCCTTGATGGCTGCCATGGTAACAGGGCCATCGGGACCGTCAGCTTCGGGATGCTGATCTCGCCCCCTTCGTTCAGTTCGGCAGGCTGAACTGTGGGTTTTGACAACCTCCGAACAAAGATTCCGTCAGGAGCTGGAGCTCCGGTTGACGCTTTGGTCGAGAGTTCGTCAGCTTCAGCGTTGTGGGCACGCTGAACATGGTTGAGGTCTAGGACTTCAAAGTCCTTCTGAAGCCTCTGGACTTCAAGGAGGTAAGCAGCTAGCTGGAGATTATTGCAGGAGCATTCACCCTTCACCTGCTTGATGATGAGCTGTGAATCTCCTTTGACCAGCAGTTGCTTGACACCGTATGACAGTGCCATCTTTAGCCCGCAGATGAGTGCTTCATACTCCGCCATGTTGTTGGTTGCCTTGAAGTCAAGGTGTACCATGTATTTTACCTTCTCCCCAGTCGGTGCAAGGAGAAGGATTCCAGCACCGGCCCCCTGCTTTTGCATGGAGCCATCGAAGTAAAGAGTCCAATGAGGCTCGGTGAAGGTTGGAACTTGATGTTCCGTCTTCTGCTTGCTGGGGCCCCCAGGGTTTGATGGAGAGGGAGTCCATTCCGCCACGAAATCTGCCAACGCTTGACTCTTGATTGCTTGTCTTGAAATAAATTCGAGATTGAATTCAGCCAATTCCGCTGCCCACTTTGCAATATTCCCAGTTGAATTGGGATTATGCAGGATCGCTCGAAGTGGATAAGAGGTCACCACCGAGACTTTGTGAGCTTGGAAGTAGTGTCGGAGCTTCCTAGAGGCAATAAGAACTGCATAAAGCAACTTATGCACCTCTAGGTATCGAGTCTTGGCATCATGTAATACTTCACTGATGAAGTATACCAGACGTTGAATGGTCCGGACCCTCCCGGAGGGGTCCGGAGCTTCCTCTCTATTGATCCGGATCCTGTCGAAGGAGTCCAGATTCTCTTCAGGGACCTCCGGGTTCTGGCTGGAGGAACCTGGAGCTTCTTCAGAAATGACTTGGACCCTCTCGGAGGGGTCTGAGTCTTCTGAAGTGACTTCTTGTGGATTTGAGTCTGGGAGCTGGGACCCAGACTCACTTTCAGGGACCTCCGGACCCTCCCGAAGGGGTATGGATTCCTGAGTATGGGATAGTTCTGGTCTCTCCGCAACTAGAACCATACTGACAACCTCGTCAGTAGCTGAAATGTAAAGTAGCAAAGGCTCACCAGGGTTTGGAGCTACCAGAATTGGTAGGGTGGTGAGGAACTGCTTCAGCTCCTGGAATGCCTTCTCTGCTTCTTCGGACCATTGGAATGGTCTAGACTTCCTCAACAACTTGAAGAAGGGGAGCGCCCGTTCCGCCAGTCTTGATATGAACCGACTGAGGGCAGCTAGACACCCAGTTAACTTTTGGATGTCTTTGATGCGGGTTGGTGGCCGCATCTCTTCAATGGCTTTTATCTTCGCCGAATTAGCTTCTATGCCCCGGTGACTTACCAGGAACCCCAGAAGTTTTACGGAGCTAACCCCGAAGACACACTTGTCTGGGTTTAGCTTCGTGCGGGTGGCCCGCAGCTTGTCGAAGACAGCCTGCAAGGTGTCCAAGAGGGACTCCTTGTTCTTGACCTTGACCACGATGTCATCGACGTACACTTCCACTATATCTCTGATGAGTTCTTCAAAAGTTTTGTACATAGCTCGTACAAAAGTTGAAGCTGCATTCTTGAGACCAAATGGCATGGCTGTGTAACAATACAATCCATCTACTGTGATGAAGGAAGTATGCTCTTCATCCTCCCTAGACACCCTGATTTGATGATACCCAGAATATGCATCTAGGAAACACAGTAACTCACACCCAGAGGTGGAATCCACTATCTGATCTATTCTAGGTAGTGGAAATGGATCTTTTGGACATGCCTTATTCAGTGTGGTGTAGTCGATGCACATCCGAAGCTTCCCGCCGGCCTTGGGCACAACGACTGGGTTCGCCAGCCATTTTGGATGGCAGACTTCTCGGATGAATCCGGCTTCGAGCAACTTCTTCACTTCTTGTCGGTTGAAGTTCTGCCGCTCTACGGATTGCTTCCAAGGCTTCTGATGCACAGGCCGAGCATCGGGGTAAATCTTCAGCTTGTGCTCAATCACTTCCCTGGGGATCCCAGGCATTTGTGACGGTTGCCAGGCAAACACGTCAACATTAGCCCGGAGGAAAGTGATGAGCGCGAGTTACTATTTGTCGTTCAACCCTCCCGATATACGGGTGGTTTGAGCGGCATCGGAACCAATTTGGACGACCTTGACGGGAATTTCGGTGTCGCCGCTTGGCTGCACACGTGGTGCAGAGGTTGAGCCCCGTTGACGAATGCTCGGGGGTTTTGGAGCTTGCTCCTGTCTGGAGTCCTCCTCTTGCGCCGTGGTTAATGCATGGAGCTCCTCCAGAGCAGTTACCCCGGCGGTGCGATCTCCGCGGATCCGGAGAACGCCTACTGGTGTTGGCATCTTCAACACCAAGTATCCATAATGAGCAGCTGCCATAAATTTGTATAGGGCAGGTCTACCCAAGATGGCGTTGAATGGTAAGTTGATCTGAGCGACGTCGAAGACCAACTTCTCGATGCGATACTTCTCCCGTGTCCCGAAGGTAACGGGGAGAGTTATAGCTCCGAGTGGAGTAATGGCCCCCGGACCTACTCCAGAGAAAGGTCGAGAGGGCTGGAGATCCGAAGGTCGGAGCTGAAGCTTGGTAAAAGCTTCAAAGCTTATGAGGTTCAGCCCCGAACCTCCGTCCACCATAACATGATGAAGCTGGATGTTATTGATGGTGGGAGATACCATCAAAGGTAACTGTCCATCTCCAACCATGCTTCGTGGATAGTCCGAAGCATCAAAAGTGATGGATGTGTCCATCCACTTTCGATGTGGCTCCGGTCTAGCTGTAGGAGCTACAGCGGCCATATCCCGCCGCATAGTCTTAATGACGCGACGGGAGGTGATGTCCCATGACCCACCAAAAATGGTGTTCATGGTTTTCCGACGCTCGTTGTCAGAGACGTCAGAGTCATTGTCGACGGAGGTGTAGACGGCCTTCATGACCTTTTTGGGATCCTGAAACCCTAACTCCTCTTCAGCTGGAGCTTCGTCGACCTTCTGTTTTCCTTCCCTCTGTCGGAAAGGAGATCCTTCCCGGCGCTTGCTGTAGCGCTCGGCAAGGTTTTGGACCTCTCGGCAGTCTTCCAAACCGTGGCTGTCCGTTTTGTGAATGGGACACCACACTTTGGGTTTGCCACCGTCTTCGAAAGACGGTCGAGGTCACTTCTCGGGGCGTGGCCCCCATCCACCAGGAGTTGCAGCAGCTGCAACATTGGATGTACCGGCCGACGGCTTCTTCTTGCCGTGGGTCTTCTTTTTCTTCTTGCCACCCTCGAAGGTAGCAGCTTCTTCTTTAGAGGATTTCTTGTGATCCTCCGAGGCTGGTTTGGAGTGCATTTCACGGCCCTCCGCAGCTCTGGCACATTTGTCTGCCAGGCTGAAGAGTTCCGTGACGCTGGTGATCTCTTTGATCGCCAGCTTCTCCAACATCTTCTTGTCCCGTACGCCCTGTCTGAATGCCACAATGACAGAAGCGCTTGAGATAGAAGGGATTGTGTTGCGTACCTGAGAGAACCTCTGGATGAAGGACCGCAAAGATTCTCCCCCTTTTTGCATGACCGCAAAAAGATCCAGTTCAGTGCCTGGTTGGGTGTATGAACTCCCGAAGTTGGCAGTGAACTGACGGCACAACTCTTCCCAACTGTTGATAGAGTTGGGTGGAAGGCTCATAAACCAGGACCTGGCGGTCCCGGTTAAGGCCACTGGAAAGTAGTTGGCCATTACAGCCTCGTTTCCTCCAGCTGCCAAGATTGCAGTGGAGTATATCTGAAGGAATTCAGCGGGATTGACAGCCCCGTCGAATTTTTCCGGCAGGTGTGGCCGGAACTTCTGTGGCCATCTAACCATGCGCGGGTGCATGGCTAGGGCTGAACAGCCTCCTCCTACTCCTTCCAGAGTATAAAGGTCCTGAGCTTCCCGTCTTTCACGAGCACGCTCGATGTGGACACGACCATCCTGTTGGCGGTATCGGCGATCCAACTCCGCCCGGAGGTCATGAGTTGAAAGCCTAGATACCGTATGGGTACGTCGTGCCCCGGAGGGCAACGATGTCACCTGCTGTGACGCAAAACGTCTCCTATTGTTGGAGACGTGCAGACCAAGTCTCCCAGACAAAGTCCGCCGCTGCGACGGGGCTCGTCCGGAAGGAGGAGGTCCCTGGTTGTTGAGGCGTTCAGCCGCTGCTGCGACCAAATGCTCCACATCGGCCCTCCACTGCTCCATTGCATCTCGAGATGCGTCCGGAGGTGGTGGTCGTTGGAGAAGAGCACGCGCTGCATGGAGCGCATGTTCCGGGTTGTCATGACTTGCTGACGCAGTCAGTGACGCCGGAGCACCATCACGTTGTCCACCACGATTCGCCGGAGAAGACGGTGGTGGTGGGAGAGTGGCTCCTGCTGGTGCCGAGGCTCCTGCTGGTGGCTGCCTGTTGGAGGGATTGCCCTCAACAGCTTGAGCAGCAGGTTGGCCATTGGATGATCCAGCCGCGGAGTCCACCATTCTCGAAAATCTGAGGCGCCCCCCTACCTGGCGCGCCAACTGTCGACTGTTGGAGTCGGCAGATCTCCTGACACAGCTAAAGTGTTGAAGGAGTTCGTAGTTCGGTGTGGGCGCGCGAAGACTCAAGAAGGTGAATTGCGGTTTAACACTGGAGACACTAGGATTTACGTGGTTCGGGCCGCCTGAGCGTAATACCCTACTCCACGGGGGTGTTGATGTTGTATTGGCTTATCACGTATGATCTACCGTCCGTCTCCCTGTGTATCGTCGGCCTGTCCTTTTATGTACAAAGACAGGCCGTTACAAGCTACCTGGCCCGACATGTGGCCCTGGCGGTTACTAGTATTGATACACGATTAATTGTTGTTAATGATCCTGTAACGGGCTTCGACAGTGCTGTACAGGTGTTAAGATCGTCCGTTTAAGTGTCATTAATATGGCATTAATGACATTTAAACAGGTCTTGAAGTCCTTGGCTCTCCTTTGAAGATCCGGAGCAGTTACAAAGTCTCCCGGAGGTTAGAGGTGGCTTGCTCCGATGTTTAGACACGTGGCAGCTCCGGAGCTTGCTGCGGGAAGCAGGAAGCTCCGGGGCTACTTGACACGTGTCAGGTCCGGAGCTTCTCTCGGTCAGGGGTTAGGTCCGGAGGTGTCGTTTCGGTACTCAGTCCGGTGCTTCCCCCATGTGGGCGGTAGCTCCGGTTCGGTAGTACACGTGGCGACCTAGGGATTAACCATGTTGGAAAAGCTGGTCCGGTCATGTCTGACAAGTGGGCCTCCGAGGGTCTTCATCTCGAGTAGTCGTCCTTCCCCTGATATCTTTGTAATCTCAGGGGGTGTATGGTTATTAAGGTACCGACAGCCGCCAAGCCAATCTAGGGCTGGAGTGTGCTATCGACTTAGCCTGGTCAAGCACCCTAAGTACGCCACTCTACCTACACCCCGGCAGGCCGAAGTAAGGCGGGTCCATGAACAGTTGAACCTAGAAGAAAATACAACGCATCCGGTTGTATTTAAAATCGCGTTCAACTTAAAGTCTTCTTGAGAATCGTAAGCCGTGACGAAATTATAGACAAGGAACGATTTTTACTATATTTCTTGGCTTAAGTGTGCAGGAAAAATAAAATCTACGTTGATGGAGAAAAGCCGGAGCTAACTAAGCTCCGACTCCCCAAAGGGGGCCAATCGTCGACGCTGAATAAAAGATGGTGAGAAGACCCCGTAAATGGAGTCTGCTGCCAACAAACCAAGTGTTGGCAAAGGTCACTGCCGGAGCTACTAAGCTCCGATACCCCGGAGGACTAACTATCGATACTCTAAGTGTTGATAGAGGCTATTGCCGGAGCTATCAAGCTCCAGCGATGGACAATGCCGGAGCTTCTAAGCTCCGACAACCTCAGGGGACCTGCACCATCGAAGACTTCGGACTTAAATTCTACAAGTTCGGAGCAAATGAGTCTTCAACAAAACACAATATCCTTTTTGGTACATGTTCACAATCAAATTGTGTACGTCTACTAGGGGCCAAGTGAAGATAAAGGTGTTGAAGACAAAAAGTGAAATTCGCAAAAATTTGGGGATTTCATTTATATGGAGACAAGAGATTACATCTGGAGACAAGGGATTACAAAATTGAGGAAGAAGAAGAGAAAATACAAGTGAGAACTACAGAGATGGTCCTAGACCCTATGGAAGAACTGGGCGATCTTCTGGGCGACCTCCGATACGCTGGCTTGGGTAGCTTCGCCTTCTCCTTCGACGGGGCCTTCAAGCACCGGGTCCAGAGGAAATTGGGAGTTCCGGCTGGTGTAGCACGTCAGCACATACTCTGCGACGTTCTTCGCTAGGGATTGCCCCTCAACCTCCAGTTGGTCCGCGATGACATCGCCCACCTTGGAGAGCTTGCTACCTGCTGCGCTCAACGCCTGCAACGCAAGGTCCGGCTCTGGCTCCAGATCATCCGGGCGCACGGGGCTGAAACCCATCGGCGTCAGCGCGTCGTTGGCATTGCCCAGGAACTCCCAAATCTGTAGGGAGTCCGCAGTCCTTAAGCTCTTCATCTCTTCCAGGGATCTCCTGGCCGCCGTCAGTTCGGAATTCTCACGGGCGAGGCGCTCAACTTCTTTGGCGTTTTGCTGAATCTTTTTAGCAACCCGCCTCTCGAGTATTCCGAGCTCCTCCTCCCGGAGGTGGATCTTGTTCCGGCGATCGACCAGGTCCTTCTCCCTAGCCTGCACTTTTTTCTCCCGGGCAACAAGGGCACACTCGTATTCGTAGAGTTCCTGCCCTCGCACCCAGGTCTTCTCCTCTTCCTCTTGGCAGTGCTCTTCCAATTTCTTGGTGCGCTCCTCGAGGCCCTTGTCAGCCAGAGCTACTTTCTCGTCTAGCTCCTCTTCCCTCCTCAGGACATCATCCCGCAGCTCAAGGAGTTTCTGCTCTTCACCCTCGAGCCGTTTCTCCCTCTCTTCAAGTGTCTCTCGGCGCTTGATGAGTGCAGTGTTAATGACCTCCAGCCTTTCATGGCGTTCCTCGGCCGCACTGTTGGCTGCTTTGGCCTGATTGTAAATCTCCTGAGATTGAGCGTCGAGGGCCCGAATCATGCTCTCCCTGTCATCCAGCAGCTTGCCCCAGTACTCCAGGCGGATCTTCTCCCGCTTGATCCACTCCTTGTCATCCGCTAGCCTCGACTGCGTCAGCTTGGTCTCGAAGTAGAGCCGGTTACGCCACCGCCTAAGGGTTTGGCGCTCCTCTTCAAGAGCCTTGCTATCGTGGAAGAAGGCCAATTGGACTTGACACACACTGGAGCAGGCGTTGTCGATAGACATCGACAGCGAGATGGGCTCCGGACCTGCTGGGGTCTCCTCCGCTGGTTCCAGCGGGTCTTCACATACAAAAATTGGGTCCCACTCTACGAGAGTGGACCCCTGAGCTTCTAAGGCACTAGGGCCGTCCTCCGAGATGGCCCCAGTCGCCATCGAAGAAGGCCCCGCCGCCAAGTCTTCGTTCACCTCCTCGGGCAGGGGGCCAGCGACTTCGCTTGGGCACTCCGGCTCAGACGCAGGTACCTCCGACGTCGTCGCTTCCGGAGAAGGAGCTGCTACTGGCTCCGGTCGGGACACCTCTTCCGAGGGAGGCTCGAGCTCCATCGCCTCTTCAACCACCGGCTCAAGAGCCGGAAGATCTTCAACTTCGACCGGCCCTGAGACCGGAGCTCCAACAATAACCGGCTCAGCGATCGGTGCTTCAGAGGTAACCGACTCAACTGTCGGAACTACCTCGACCTCCGGCTCGCATGCCGGGGCTTCAGTCATCTCTGGCTCAACCGCCGGGACTTCGACACTTTCCAGCTCCGAGGCCGAGACTACAACTTCCTCCGGCTCAACAGCCGGAGCTTCCATCATCGCAGCACTAGGACCCGAAGCTTCAACCTCCGGGACAGGTGTCGCTGGCGCATCTTCACTCCCGTGGTCCGGCGCTACCACGGGAACTTCTGAGGACGAGTCGAGGTCCATGACCACGACAGCCAGCGCCGAAGTTGTCGCAGCCTCAGCCACCACTTGAGGCGGCACCGGGACAGGAGCGGAAGCTCCCACCCTCACGGCCTCAGACACTGTGGCTGAGGGTGGAGCCTCACTCCCCTTCTTGGGGACGCTGCAGATGATGAACGAAGAAAATTAACAAACAGTTGCTACAATTAAATAGTTAACCGAGGTAAAGATTCAAAATTACCTTGGAAGGCTTTCGACCCAGCTTGCGCGGAACCTTTTTCCTGGACGTTCCAGGCTGGCCACGGTCGGCGTAGAAGCTCCAGAAGGCCCCCTGGAACTTGTCGCAGCCACGGGCGTTTCCCGGGTCGAGGCTCTCCTCGATCGGGAAGAACCCCCGAACCTAGAGGCTCCCACCGTCCCAGGTGCCGGAGTCGTGCGCCCGGAGCTAGCACTCCAGGAGGATCCCACCACGGGAACCGACGCGCTCCGGGAGGACCCCACTGCAGGAACGGTATCGTTCCGGAAGGACCCCACTACGGGGACAGTCCCCACGGTGGTGGAAGATCTTCCCCTCCGGGGAGAAGGAACCGAGGCGGAAGTAGCGGGCCTGACGGACCTTCCGTCGGCATGTTGCAGCTTCCTCTTCCGGCTCTCCGGCTCATCCGCCAGCTCCTTGCCCTTGCCGACGACCTCGACCCTCGGCTGTGGGGCAGGGACGGAGCCATCTTCGGGTATTCCGGGATCGCCACCCGGGTGGTTGATCTTCTCTCGACGACACCAAGGTCGTCAAGTGCGGGCATCTTCCGTCGGAGCTCCCTGCTGAACTCCACTTCCACATTCAGAGGGAGAAAGGCCGACGGTGGATTCAAGTCATCACCGTCGACGTCGATGCCGTGCTGGAATTTCTTGAGGTGGAACTCCAAGGTTTTCCCCACCATGTTGGACTTCAACCCGGTTTCAACCCGGTCCTCGTCCATCACGCTGTTGAGGGCCCAGGTGAGCTTCTCCCTCCTCTACAGCGGGGCCCACCTGTTGACCAGGAAATTGCAAAATACCGCCTGAGGAGTCAATCGTCCCTCCACGCATTGGCGGATCCTGGTCAAGGCGGGGTTGAAAGCTTCCGCCAACACCGGAGCTTCACTCGAGATCCTCGTGTCGATGCCGGGCAGACCGTCGGGCATCTCCAACCTCTCGTGCTCCTCCACCCTGACGACTATCCAATCTTTCTTCCAGTCATCCCACTTCCCGGAAGGAAACGATCGGAGGTACTTGAATGGGCACTTCTTGCACTTCACGAAGTAGTAGAAGCCAAGGTACTCATTGCTCCGGCTGGTGGTGTGGACGGTGAAGAATGTCCGAAAGAGTTCGATGCAGGGGGGATGCCCACCCACATCTCACAGAAGTGGACGAAGATAGACACGAGGAGAATGGAGTGAGGGCCAAGGTGGTATAGCTGCAGACCATAGAAGTCTAGCAGCATCAAGAAGAAGGAAGAAAAAGGTGGGATCAACCCCACCATGGCGTACGAAGAAAAGTACACCATTTCGCCGGCGCGCTCCTTCTCGAAGGGGAGCTCTCCGCCGGCACGGACCAAGCGGTTGAAGAAGTCCGAAGACCACCCCATGAGGGCCCGGACCTTCTTAAAATCCGTGTCGGTCTTCAAGCGACTCTCGCGAAGACCCAACTCCATCGCGGCACGGCTAGGCAAGAGAGGAAGAGCGAAGCACGAGTTGGGAGTTTGAGCGCAAGATCAGATGAGAGGCATAAAGAACTCCCGACGGTGCGCGCTTTCCTTCTTAAGTAAGCCCTCGCAACGCTTGGATGGAAATCGCAAGGAAGTCGAAGATACCACTCAAGAATTCAACCCAGCCGATGACAGGAGGGCCCGGGACCACCCTGACGATCAAGTCGTATCGGGAACCGGCGACCTTCAAGTGCGTGAGATCCGCACGTCAAAGATCTCATCTGCTGCACGAAGTGCGCCACGCGGCGGGATCTAACTGTAAATCCCTGCCAACGACACATTCGAAGACCCTTGAAGACCCAGTTCAAGAGTTGCAAGGATGGACCCACCTCCGACGGAATGACTTCACCCCAGTAATCTTCCTCGGAGGTAGGTCCAGGGGGCCACTATCGGTACCCTAGAAACTGTACACCCCTTGAGGTTACAAAGATCTCAAAGGAAAGTCATCTATTTGGTTTGAAGATCCTCGGAGGCCCACATGTCAGACATAACCGGACCCGCTTCTCCAACATGGTTAATCCCTGAGTCGCCACGTGTACAACTAAACCGGAGCTACCGTCCACAAGGGGGAAGCTCCGGGCCACGTACCGAAACGGTACCTCCAGACTTAACCCCAGACCGAGAGAAGCTCCGGACCTGACACGTGTCTGGTAGCCCCGGAGCTACCTGTTTCCCACAGCAAGCTCCAGAGCTGCCACGTGTCCAATCGTCGGACCTTCAGCTTCTAACCTCCGAAAGACCTTGCAACGGCTCCGGATCTTCAAAGGAGAGCCAAGGACTTCAAGACCCGATTAAGTGTCATTAATGCCATATTAATGACACTTAAACGGACGATCTGAACACTAGTAACGGTGCTGTCAAAGCCCATTACAAGATCATTAAGAGCAATTAAGCGTGTATCAATACTAGTAACCGTCGGGGCCACATGTCGGGCCAAGCTAACTTGTAACGGCTTGCCCTTGTACTATAAAAGGACAGGTCGACGATACACGCGGGGAGGTGGACGTTCACGAACGAACTCACGCACCCCATACACTCGTGGCAAGCTCATACTGCTAATACAACACCAACACACCCGTGGAGTAGGGTATTACGCTCAGGCGGCCCGAACCACGTAAATTCTTGTGTCTCCTGTGTCAAACTCCTATTCACCTTCTTGAATCTCCGCGCGCCCACACCGAACATCAAACTCTCCTATCACTTTAGTAGTGTAGGGAAATCTGCCGGTTCTAACCGCCGACAGGACGGATGAAGTATCTTGTAACAATCTGTTACTAGTTCTGGCTAATGAGATTGCGAAGAAATCTTTCAATGACAAAGAGTGAATATAGTAACTTTAAAAAGAAATAAAACTCTAAAAATTTTCTATCTGACGGGACAAATGTGACCTTGACAATAGGCTTCGTGAAACCATACACAGGCAGCAATCCATCAGATAATTATAGTGTATGATTGTGGGCTGCCTGTTAGAAACCATAGATCGGTGTGTGGAACTGCTTGTTTAAGCTTGTACTTTGCTTGCGGAGAGAGATTGCCTGAGTTCTAAACAATTCAACGTGGCAGGAATCAAACCAAAAATACTAGCATGTGATTTTTCTTAGGAGCTAACCTAACATGTAAGATCATGAGCCCCCCTCTAACCTGGGCCCTAGGCGGTCGCCCCTCCCGCCTAGGGTCAGAGCCGGGCCTGTTCATGATATCATATTTACAATTTCATAGGATTTTACATCATATAATTTTGTCTCATGACCGCTGATCGTATGAAAACTTAGCCATGTCGTTTTGAGCGAAATAGAGGAAAAATTATTTAGAAATCGTGAAATATATATGACTCACACTACGGGGGGTCCATCAAGAGAAAAAATGACTGGTAAAACCTTTCAGGGGGTATTTATTTGAAAACTAAATAAAACTTGCGGCTGTTTGATTTTAAGGAAGAAAAACTTCTGTATGTGGATATACAAAAACCCCGTGGTTTTGTAACCCCCTCCCCCTTTTGAAAATATCCAAAATCACATGGTACAGCAACATTTTTTTTTTTTTGAAATGCTAAAGGAGAATAGAAAACAATGAGCTCTGGCCGAAAGAACAAAAGTGATGATGAGGAGGAAGGCCGTCTCACCTATGGAGCAAAAAATAAAAAGGAGGCCTCACAAAGCCGGCGACTTTGTGAGCCTGTACTTTGGCTCCTACTGTCCGGGCACTGTTATAATGCGTCCGTCTGGCAGACGGAGTGGGTCCAGTCACGGACTCACGGTGCACTGGATTGGAGTGGACTCACCTCCTCTGTTTTATGCGGACTGAATTCTCACGCAGAAGAAGCCGCCACCCAAGTTGGGAGCACACCGAGGCAGTGGCTAGTGAGTGTGTAGGAGATGAATAGAGTAGGAGTGATCGTTGGTTAATATGCTTATTGGGTTCGATTAAAGTAAAGTTGGTTGATGAAAAAAATCAATAACCGTAATTGTTAAAAATTGTAACAGTACAATTCAATTAATACTAATTCAGTGTTGTCGAAGGTCGTAAACGACACTTCCCCCGGACCTGCTTAGAGAGCAGCCCGCAGAGGTTCTTTGGATTCACGAGGGCTAGTCCCAGGAGATCGAACACAACAGAATGATGGACACAGGGGATTTACGTAGTTCGGGCCGCCAGAGCGTAATACCCTACGTCCACGGGAGTGTTGTGTATTGCCTTGCTTTAGCGTGTATGAGCCTTGGTCTAATCTTTTTTTCCGTCCCTTGCGAAGGTCGTCTGCCGAGTCCTTTTATAGTTCAAGGACTCTGCAGTTACAAGGTGAGACCCAGGACCCGACAGGTGGTCCCGGGAAGAGCCAAATCCTATACAAGATCTAGGATTAATTGCTATCTACTTCCCTTTGTCAGGGGCTTCAATGTGCCGTCCCGCCGCGCCGTGCGCCAGGGCTACACATAGTTGGTGATGATGGCGGGGCACGTCTCGTCCGTCTTGTACTCGCGGCCCATTCGTCCGTCTTGCGGCGTGGGTCTGTACCGGCTACTCGGACAAGACAGGACACTGGAGCCTTGACTTTCGTAAGCGCGGCTCATCCTGCCTTGGGAAGGCGCGTGTACTTAATGCCTGTCTAAGCAGCGCACGCATTCCTTTACTGCGGCTTCCTACCACACTGAGTTGGGCGTCCGCCACGTGGTTACGCCGGAGCCTGCCTCTACGGGAAGTAAAGCACTTGACGGAACAGGCCATGTGGCGCATTCGGAACCCACCCCTATGGAGGGGTGGAGGCTCAGCTGTGCAGGCCACGTGGTAGCTCTGGTGCTTTTCCCCGACCGGGCGCGGACTTGGCCCTGAGGTCCCGAGTGGCCACGTGGCGCCCCCAGAGCCCTCCTCAGCGGGGAGGCGGACTTGGCCCTGAGGTCCCGAATGGCCACATGGCGGCTCCGGAGCCCTCCTCAGCGGGGAGGCGTGGGCTTGGCCCTGCCGGCCACGTGGCAGCTTGGGAGCCTCCACCGAGGGGGAGGTAGGATCAGGTCCTTCCCTCCCCTACGTGGCAGCCTCGGATTTGGCTTCCTTGGCAGAGGAGGAGTACTTAGCGGTTTTCTCCTATGCGCGGGGGTACCCGGTCTGCAGGGTACCCACAGTGGCCCCCGAGCCTACCTCGGGAGAGTCGTCGATACCACAAGTGGGGTCTTCTCCCTTTTCTTCCCGCGCAACTCTTCCGATTCCGCTTCACGGCAGTTCCCCATGCGACACGCCCCTGCCGTTGAGACGACGTGTCTCCTTCTGGTAAGCGAAGGTGCTGAACAGGCGCCGCGCGACGTGACTCCTGCCTTCAATCGTGCTTTAACTGTGGTGGTTCCCAAGGTGGCTCCTGCACTTCCGCTACTTTTGCCCTTTCGGAAACCGCCGAGTTACCTCCCGCACAGCTAGCTGCCCGGCTCGCCTTCTTTGTCGAGCGACCCGGGCCCTCATGTCATTGCCCATACGGGTTCATTACTCTTCTACTGGGGCTGCAGCGATCTATACTTTTGCGCCTGTTGGCCTGCAGGGGTGCATAAAAAGAGAACTTTCCCCCTGAGGGTTCTTTCTCCCGCCTCTGCATCCCTGCGCTCGTGTTTCCGCCTCAAGCCCAGTTCTTGCGCTCTAGTTCCCAGTCTCCCCATCCAGAGCTTCCAACCTCAGCCCTCATGGCGAGCATCTTGCCCAAGTCCAGGCTGTCCAGGCCCGCCGACCTGGCCCCTATGCGCCGGCTTCTTGGCTGGCACACTCCTGAGCGGGAGTCGTGGCTCCGTCCTGGGAGGCTCCCGCTGAGACTCTCCGCCGGGGAGATGGTTCTCTTCTCGTCGTACGTGCTGGCCGGCTTCGTCCCGCCGGCATCCGCCTTCTTGGTCATGCTCCTGGAGACCTTCGGCCTCCAACTCCACCACCTCGCTCCGAACTCGATCGCCATGCTGGCGGTCTTCGCTCACCTCTGCGAGATGTTCGTGGGGGTGATGCCGTCGGTAAAGCTCTTCTGGTACTTTTTTGTACTGAGGGCCACCGACAGGAGTTCGAAGGAGCACCTCGGCGCCTACTACTTCCAGCGCCGGACTAAGGTCCCCACGAGGTACATTGGTTCCTTCAACTCGGCAAGGTGGGAGATGTGGCGCGAAGATTGGATGATCGCCACGATCGAGGCCCACGACCGGATGTGCCTCCCCACCGGGATCCCCTACTCCGAGCGATCATTCTGGGAGGAGTGCCCAGAGCTGGAGGAGGCGTTCAACCCGGTGCTGGAGAGGATCCAGATGCTGGCGGACCACGGGCTGTCGTCTGCCATGGTGCTGAGGGACTTCATGTCCTGCCGCATAGCCCCGCTTCAGCACCGTGCCCGCCCGGCGTCAATGTTCACCGGTCTGTCGGACTGCACCCAGCTCGAGACCGGCTCCGGGTCCAACCTAGGCGAGCAGCAGCTGCTCGACATGCTGGCCTGAGTCTGCCCCGACGACATCTCCGCCGAGGCACTTTCTCTTTCGTCGGCCTGCCGCCCCTTGTGCTCGGACTCCGAGTTGAGGAGGCAGCTGCTGAAGATGATGCCGACCCTTGACGAGTCCGGGCTGGCGCGGCGCCAGATCGGGGACCCGTTCCGGGGGGTTAGCATTGCTGACGATGCTGAGGGAGGCGAGGCTCCCTTAAGAGACGCTGGTTCTTCAAGTGGCGACTCCTCGAGCGGCCCCCAGCACCATCCATGGGGTGGCGTCGTCGCCCCCGGCGACAAGGGGAAGGGGAAGGTACCGATTCCGATGCTGGACCCGTCCCCCAAGAAGCGCGCCCGGTCGCCGCCGCCGGCCCCTTCTGCCTTTCATCAGGGCTCCGGAGCCCTGCCGCGCTCGTCGCCAGGGGGCGCCGATGGCGCCACCTTGCCGCCCGAGTCTTCCACACACAAGAGGGGGAGGCTCCTCAACGCCGATGGGACCCCAGCGTTCCCTCTACGTTCGGAGGGGCGCCAGACCTCGGGGGTGCCGCCGACGCCACCACCACAGGGCCCCCAGCACACTCAGGGGCCCCCACTACAGGTTCGGGGGATCCGAACCCCCCCAACCCTTTCGGGAAGCGGTGGAACTTCAACGTCACCCGGTAAGTCTGCTCAGATTTTACCTTGGGTGTTCTTTGCTGTGTGCCTACCCTGTCAATCTCTTATGGTCTGAGATTGCTTGGTTTCAGCGCTTCCACAGCTACTCCACCACCCGCGGGCACTTCTGCTGGAGGGTCTGCCGCTCCAGCCGGCTCGCGGGGATCGTCTACTGCCTCGGGCCCTGCTCCGGTGCCCCAGGCTGCTGCCGCTGGGGTACCTCGGGCTCCCGTGTCTGAGACCCCCGCAGCGGCTGCCGGAGCCCAACCGCGCGCGCCGATGACCGTCGCCACGCCTACCAACGACACCGCGTCCACCGGCCACTCCGTGCTGTCCGACGCCACCGCGCCCTCCGACACTGCTGCGTCGGCTGGCGCCACCGCCCCGGGTGCTGCCATCCGGGAGGGGGCCCTGGTCCTCGCCACCCCAGTGGTCCTCCAAATGGAGGACGATATTGAGGAAGTGGGGAGGCAGGGGCCTGCTGCTACGGTGGAGCCCCCCCCCCCCCCCCCCCCCGTCTGAGGCTATGGTCATGGCCTACTTCGGCTTCCGGCAGGCCAGGTGGCCCTTGCTCAGGAGAAAGGGCGGCTCGAGGACGACCGGCTCCGGGAGTGGGCGAGGGCCTTGGAGGCCCGGACTCAGCTGGCAAAGAGCCGAGCATCCCAGCGGGAGGCGTTCGTTCGGGAGGAGATGAAGATCCTCGAGCAGGAGCGCGACCTCATCGCCCAGTTGGACGCCGTCACCCAGAAGCTGAAGGCAGACACCGAGGCCATCCACGCTGAGGCCAGCTTGCGCCTCCAGGCCTGCGAGGACCTTCAGCACCTGCTGTCCCTCCGGGAGGCCGCTCTAGCCGAACGGGAGCAGGAGCTGGCGGCGAAGCGGGCCGAGATGGAGGCGACCTGCCGCAGGCTCATCCTCCAGCAGGAAGGGGCGAGAGTCCGCGCCGCCGAGCTGGACCGTCGGGAAGCCGCCGTAGCTGAGGCGCAGCAGGCCCAGTCCGCTGAGCGTCAGGCCCTTCTGGACCACGAGTTCAACGTCGCCCTCAAGGAGGGTGACTTGAACCACCGTGAGGCGGGGGTCGGCGAGCGCGAGAGGGCCCTGGCGGCCAGGGAGAAGCGGTTCCTGGACGGCGGCCCCCGGGCACTGGCGGCGGCCCAGAGGAGGTGGCGGAGCTGCGGGCGGCGCGCTCCGCCGAGGCCCAGAAGGTCTGGGAGTTCCTCGGCGGGTGCCGACTCGGCTCTCGTGCCACTCGGCTTCAGGCCGACGTGCGTGGGGGAGCCGGCGCAAGAGGTGAGTCAGGTGTTCCCGGCGCTCGACTCTACCAGCTCGAGGATGCGGTCGCTGGGGGCCATCCTTGACAACCAGCTGGAGGCCGAGGGACGGATGCTGGTTAAGGAGGTGGCGACACACATCCTGTCCTGCTACCGGAGCTGGTACCCCCGACGTAGTCTGGTACCCCGACGTCTCCCTGCAGTCGGTCCTCGAGGGGCTCATCGCCGAGAGGGAAGAGGCTGCCAAGTCTGAAGTTTCGGATGTGGTGACCCTCATTGCCTCAAGGTTCCAGCAGAGCGGGCTGAGGGCTCCCCCGGACGTCTGTTTAAGTTTTTGTCTTTCTGTT